>PISX010003077.1:0-145291 GCA_004024625.1 Mellivora capensis
GGTATCATGCTTAGTGAAATAAGTCAATCGGAGAAAGACAACTATCATATGATCTCCCTGATAAGAGGAAGTGGAGATGCAACATGGGGGACTAGGGGGGCAGAAAAAGAAGAAAAGAAACAAGATGGGAGTGGGAGGGAGACAAACCATAAGTGACTCTTAATCTCACAAAACAAACTGAGGGTTGCTGGGGGGAGGGGTTCGGGAATGGGGGGTGGGGTAATGGACATTGGGGAGGGTATGTGCTATGGTTAGTGCTGTGAAGTGTGTAAACCTGGCGATTCACATACATGTACCCCTGGGGATAAAAATACTTTATATGTTTATAAAAAATAAAAAAAATTATTAAAAAAAAAGAACATGGTTCATCTAAACTGAGATGTGATACAAGTATAAAATACACATTGGAATTTGAAGACTTAGTACAAAAGAAAAAAATGTAAAAAAATCATAATAAATTTTACATGTTATGTTGAAATGATAATATCTTGAATGTATTTGACCAAGTAAAATATATTATTAAAGTCAATTTTACCTTTTTTTAAACTTGTTTAAATGTGGCTGCTAGAATGTTTATAAGTGCATCTATATCTCAGTTTTGTGCTTTTATGTCATATTGGACAATGCTGCTTTAGATGATTAAATCCATTATTCCAGTTGTAAGAAAATACAGGAAGCCACATTTGTATTCTTAAATATTAAGTGTGAGGTCAGTGTCTTCTGCTTGGTGAGACTGCTCTTTCTCAATCCTTCCTCTCTTTCTGAGGTTATTAAGGGATAGATCAATAGGTATAAAAAACATCAGAGAGGGGCTCCTGGGTGGCTCAGTGGGTTAAAGTCTCTGCCTTCGGCTCAGGCCATGATCCCAGGGTCCTGGGATCAAGCCCCGCATCAGGCTCTCTGTTCAGCAGGGAGCCTGCTTCCTCTCCTCTCTCTACCTGCCTCTCTGCCTACTTGTGATCTCTGTCTGTCAAATAAATAAATAAATAAATCTTTGAAAAAAAATCAGAGAAAGATTAGAACATCATTGATATGCCATCAAATGGTGAACAAAATGAGAGAGAGAGAGAGAGAGAGAGAGGTGGGATTCACCAGATAAAGATTAGATAGGGTTGTGAATACCTATCCAGAAATGTGAACACAGGAGAATTTAAGAGTGACAGATTTTCAAGTAATTTGAGTGGAAGAACTGGGTGGGCTGGAGTAAATACTCTGATTTCATACTCTTTTGACGTGATAGTGACTGAAATTGATTTACAATATAGCATTCATCGTTTCATTGCAATTCTGTTATGAGAGCTCTAGAAAGTGGTTATCCAAGGACTCAGGCTTTCCAAAGAAACCAAAAACCTAATGTCTCCTGGACCTGAGTTCAGACTATTCTCCCACTAAGTGGAAAGACTTCTTAGTTTCATGTAGAAGAGGACGGAGATGGCAGAATCATCTATAAAATGGGTGCAGAGAGAGGAGGTTGAATCATTAAGTCTCTAAGCCTTTATCCAACTCTAACTTTTTTTTTCAAGGCTTTGTTTCTATGAATCATACTCATTGTGTGGAATTGATAAAAGATAACATTATTGCCATGTAATCTGCTGAATCTTATTATTTTATTTAAGCTATTACACTGGAGGAAACCATGAGTTCTGTGTTAGCAAAATGGGGAAAGATTTTCAATATCCTCTTACTGCTTATGAACATCTGTTTTAGAAGTTCTTAATTATCTCCAGGGAAAGGGATGTAATAGTGATGTTTATGCAGAAGCAATTTAAAAGTGATCACGCTTGGTTCTCCAAATGGGTCTTTGCTTTTTTTTAGGAGAAGAGGTGGTAGGGGTGGGGGAGGGTTTGCTTATTCATGTAGTTGGCGAAATGTTGAATACTTTAGCCATTTTAGCAGTTACACATTGCTAATGTTCTATTTTTGGAGCCATGCAAAGGTGATAATTTTGTCCAAGCAAGCAAACCCAAGTGCTATAATATCTGGGTAAAGATAAAAAGTGGGAGATGCTCTGGGTTTCTTTACAAAATGCAATTTTCTACTCTACAGATAAGCCTCTGGGAGCTAATCATGGGAACTTTTGTAATATAGCACCTAAATAATGATGGCATTCCATGTATTAGTATCCTGGGGAGTTTACAGAAGGTGACTTTGAGAGACACACTGGGGGAGACAACTTAGACATTCTGTATAGCTCTCTTCCAAGAATTTAAAATGTTTTCAGACACTATAGGAAATTAGACTTGTTCTGTATGATTTCAGGTGAATTAGGAAGAACAGATGACGTTAAAGATGAGGGAGATTTCTTTTAAGTGTTAAGAAGCCTCCTGACGAATAGAGATAATAGTCAGAGTGGTAGCACTTGGAGGTCAGGTTCACCCATGAGGACACATTTAAGCAGAGAACAGAAAACTGTCTTTGAGGTATGCTAGAATGGGATTTCAACCTTAGCTAGGAATTAGGTAGGATATTAGATAAGCTAACCTTCAGAGACTTTTCAATGTTAAGATTCTATGAAAAGCAGTTATTGGCTTGTGTTAACAGATTTCTAAAAAGAAAGCGTTCAGTATCCGGACTGCATTAATCATTGAAAGCCAAATGAAATTCACTTATGTACTTAAAGCTGTTGACAGTTTGTATTACCCACTTCAGTGCAATGAAGAATATGTTTATTAGTATGATTTTCATATTGCAGGCAAGAGCCCTTTTGCTAAAAGGTGACGGAAGAGCGTAGAGGTTTCTGCAGCCTTCCCACACGTAGTGTAGCCTGTTGGATGGTAGTTCTGTACACACAGCCAGTCTATACTCTGACCTTATTAAAACATTGATCAGCTTAGACCTCCTAAAGCGTATTTGCACATAGCCGTCTCGTTGTAGGTAGCATTCATTTTGCACCCTGGTAGTTTTGCACAGTGAAGATCTGAAAGCAAACTTAAAACCCTCACAAAATGGTGAAGATAGGAATGTGTGTTTTGTTTCGTTTTGTGTTAAGTTGGAAAGACTAAATGTGAGAGCAGTTGGAGAAGGTGAAAATTATGTATTTCAGCCATTCTTAACCCTGGTTAAGAATCTGAATTGTTGTTGTTTAATACTCAGGGATTTTTAAAATTAGACTAAAGTGGTTCCTGGGCTCTGGTTCTTTTTTGACAATTTCCTAGGTAATTCCAATGTGTAGCCAAGATTGGGAAGCATTAGTCTTCCTTTTTCTAACTTCTTCCTTTTCCTTAAAAGGGATATTAGGGCTTAGAGAAATAGTTCTCAAGTCTTTTTAAAAATGTGTGTAGGGATGCCTGGGTGGCTCAGTTGGTTAAGCGGCTGCCTTCAGCTCAGGTCATGATCCCAGCGTCCTGGGATCGAGTCCCACATCGGGCTCTTTGCTCGGCAGGGAGCCTGCTTCTCCGTCTGCTTCTGCCTGCCATTCTGTCTGCCTATGCTGGCTCTCTCTCTCTCTCTCTCTCTGACAAATAAATAAAATCTTTAAAAAAAAATGTGTGTAGCATGCTCTCAAAAGCTCTAAGTTTGGGCAGCACCGTTGGGATACCAGAAGACTGAAAACCACTTTCAGGCACTGAGTGTCCCAGTAGGATGATGGCTCGCAGTGTCTACAGAACCTTCCCCAGTTACAGTGTCCTGATCAACTTTGTAAACAACCCTCTACTATCCTGACAACGCTCTCTTCTGTACGCGCAGTCAGAATTTTGACAGGTTCTCCACATTTGTGATTTTTCTTTGTTGCCGGCTTCTTACTAACTCCTAGTTGCAAAAACCTGCATCCTCCTCGAGACCCAAGTCCCTGACCTGCCCGGCTCAGCGTTTTCATCTAGCAGACCTTTGACTTACTCATCCTATCACTGGAGATATGGGTGAGCAAAAACAGTCTTTGTCTTCCCGGAGCTTACAGACATGAATCGAATGATGTCAGTTACTGTAACATGGTGTCAGTGACAGATACCAAGAAGAACTACTGCTCGGTGAGAACAGGCAGTAACAGGGAGCTGACCAAATAAGAGAAGTCTGGGTAGGGCTTCTCTGGTCATGAAGAGGATGAGCAAAATTTAACCAAGCAGGGAGTGAAAGGGAAGAGCATTCCTGATGGAAGTTATTAAACATTTTGCTAAAAAATTTGCTATGCAGTTGTGGGGCGCCTGGATGGCTCAGTTGGTTAAGTGTCTGCCTTGGGCTCAGGTCATGATCCCAAGGCCCTGAGTTGGGCTCCCTGATCAGTGGGGGGAGCCTGCTTCTCTTCCCTCTGTCTGATGCTCCTCCTACTTGCATTCTCTCTCTTTCTGTCAAATAAGTAAATAAAATCTTTTTAAAAAAATTGCTATGCAGTTGTAACAAAATACAGTTTTATATATGGATCAAAATTAAGCAGAATATCTATAAAAAGTTTGTGTGCAAAGGATTTTAATTTGTAATCTGACAAATATAATGAGTTGAAGGAGCCCCTTGTAAAACTTGTAAATGATTAGGTCAGTGAGATTTGTTTATTGATACAGTTAAACCCTTGAAGCTACTTGAATGGTTAAGGATGGTGTTTTTATAATTGGTCTTGGAATCAGGGGTGAATAAAATTCATTAATAGCTGCATTTATATAAGTGGCTTCTAGCATTTTTGATAGGGACAGTTTTAAAAAAAGCCAGCCTGAACTTCTACTGAGTTATAAATTATGGTGCTTACCATGATTTTAAAAATACACATTTTATTTTCCCTAGACCAAGTCCCTTGCATGTTCTGTTCTTTCTTTCTAAGTTTTCAAATAGAAGAAATCCATTTCTCCCAGTGTGATTAGAATTATTTATAAGAATATAGATCTGCTAAAACGTCCTTAGACAATAGGCCAAAGTTCTCCAACAACTGTAAGGAAGGGCAGAGAACAATAGGTGAATCAGCAGTTTTAAGCTTTTCTACGGAGACCACATAATGGATGGCATAGTTCTCTGGATATGTGTTCTCAATCCAGTAGTTTTCTGTCCACTCTTGTTTCTTCCAGTAATGAAAGAATTGAAGAATGCATATAAATGAGAAGAGTATTATGGAGGTATCCTCAAAGCTTAAATAAAAGCAGGTACCTATGTCTCAACCTTCTGTACCTTCCTTTATTGGATTCATCTCAACGCTGATCCTAGCTCACCACTTTCCCATTTCAGCCCTGTTTTAGAAGTTAATGAACAACTTTATTTTATTTTATAAAATTAAATTCAATCCAACTTGGAAATAATGAGGAGAGATTCTTTATTCTAAAAGTAGGGACACCGAGCTGATATTCGTTTGTATAGAGAATCTTCAGTTGTGTCTTTTTAATAGAGAAAGGGAAACTGTCTTCCCTAGAGAATGCTGCACCCATCTCTCTGAATGAACACAATTCTCAGAGGTGATGAGTATTGTCTTGAAATAAGGAGTAAGAGACTGAAGACACAAGAAAAAGATGTTCTTTTCTGCCTTCAGGCCTTTGCATCTGCTACGCCAACACATTGACATGCTTTTCTCTGCTTTAGGCCAGAGAAGGCCTATTCATGTTTTAAATCTAACCGAACTTCCTGAAGTCTTCCTTAACATCTTCTAGGCGGTATTAGCTACTCCCATCATCTGCATACCCAGTTCATATCTCTCCTATAGGACATATTCTCAGTTGTACAATTTATGTACCTTGACAAAAAGTCCCGAATTCCTTAAAGGTAGGCACCCGACCCGGGCCTGATCTACTGGTGTACCTTCTAGTATGGTTTTGGCGTGTTTTGCGCACTTGAGAAATTTTTATTAAAATGAAAGAAACAATTGGATTGTTGCCTGAATGAGTAAGTGTGAATGAATGAAGATGAAAAGACTCTTATTTTCACATAGAAGTTGCAACAAATTAAACACATGCTAAGACCATGGGTTTCTGCCCTCGAAGTGTAAGTGTTAAGTGTGGGAAGAATGTCACAAGAATCTCACTTCGATGTGGAAGACAAGTATCTAATATCTTGGGCCCTTGTAATGATGACCGCAAGAAAGCAAAGTGGAGGATCTTCAGGAACCGATAATGCCAGCCTGTTTTCTATCAGTTTTGCATAAGATGGCATTTTGATGACTGGGAGAAAAAGGCCTTATTTGCGAGGTGTCCCGGGGATGTATGTTGAGTTATAAATATCTGGGAGCCAGGAGCATCTGACTTACAACCATCCGGCTGATTTCCTAGTAGATGTGTGTAGGAGTCTCTGGAGAATGTTTGCTATCCATTGGCTATGATCTCACACTCCCAGAGGATCCAGGCTGTCTTCATGCTCCTTATTCTGTGTTTGCTTTCCCAGCTCTGTAAACCTTGAGTCCTGAGAAAAACTCACTACCTTGGTAATAGATCCAATCAACTGCTAAGCCTACAACCTAAGGAGGTTGAGTGATCATCACCCAGGTGCTCCTTAGTGTGTCTGGTCACTTCTCAGTAGACCTCATGTGACATTTGTCATTCCTTTGCTTTTCTGTTCTAGCCTCCTTTCCCCTCAGATATCACCAGTCTCTCAGACATGCTGCCCCAAAGGTCTCAGAAACTCTCTAATATACTATAATGGATAAATGAGTTAATTGGTATTTAATTGATATTCTTCCAAATCCTATAAAAGCTGGCTGACATCCAAAATAGGGCAATTATTAAAGAAAATAATAATCCTGAGGAGAGTGCTTTTCCCCCCTTGTGATATATTTATTTCTTAAATTCTGAAGTAGAAAGTCTCTGAGTATTTTAGAATAACTGAAGTATCAAAACCAAAATCAGAAGCAGACAGTTTTATAGATGTTCTTGCAGAAAGTAATCCACAAAGACTATTCTGTGAGTTTAGTACTCGGGGTCCTCTGAAATGTACAGGTGCTTCCCTATCTAGTTAGGACTCTGAATACCAACCATTATAGTGAGATTTGGGAAAGGTCAGGATTAACAGCAGTAACCACAGTGTTACCCAAAGTTGTTGGTGCTTTTCTCCTGAGAGTGGTGAGGGAACTTATGAAAAACGCTGAGGTATCATCAAACAGGATTAGATTTTCATACTCCTCACTGTTATTCATATTTCAGGTTTCGGTTGGGTTTCTTTCGGCCTTTGTCAGTCAGAGACCCGGCCAAAACGGACTTTGTTGCAGTTGTTGTAACGAGATATTAGTAAAGAAGCTGCTTACAGAGTTGTGATAAAGGTAGCGGACAACTCAAGGGGTGATGAGACACCAAGAGATTAACAGTATTGGGCAGCCTAGGTCTGAAGGGGCAAGAAATAAAAATAGTGTTAACGGGGCCATGAGCTGAAGCTAAAGGAAATGGCTGCTCAGTGGAGCTGTGGGAGGGGAAGGTCATGAAAAAGAGAGGGAGAGAGGATAAAAGACAAGAGTAAAAAAAGAAGAGGAAGAGAAAAGAGATCAGCCTAGAGCAAGAAGCCTACCTAGAAGAAATATTATGGCCTGTCTCTCTTTTGACCTCCAGTTTCCTGTGGGTGTTCATTGGTTAAATCCAAAAAGGAAGTCAAGTAGAGCCTCCTCCCTAGACCACTGACCAGTAATGATCTCATTGATTCTTGTTCTCATGATCTGTTGTGTTTTTGTTTTGGTTTTTTGTTTTTTTTTTTACTCTGAAGTCTATTTATTTCCTGCTCCCTGTACGGAAATCTATAGTTGCCTTATGTCTTAATGATTTCTTGAAATTAAAGACCAAAATCAACATGTTCTCAGTTTACATGAACCTTTTATTATTTCATTCATTCATTCACTCATTCATGGAGCAAAACATTTATTGTGTGTCTTATATGTCATTGAATATAAGTTGTCATCAATTTTAAAAAACTTGATTTCAGAAGTATTAAAGTGTGAAAAAATGTGTGCTTTAGAATTGCTGAATCTATGTGATGAGTATATTTTAATTTAGAATAACTTGGGTTGGGAAATAGCTTATGATCTAGGATTTATAATCAAAGGAAAGCAAAATAAAACTGAGCAAAAAACATCTGGGTCCTGGGTGTCATTTTTATATGTGGCTCTTCCTTTTTCAGGAAGTCTATTTTGTGCTTTGGGTGTAGGAGCTGTGTTATGTCTTTGACCTTTTCTGTAGTGTGATTACACAATATATCACAGAATGCTTGTGATAGAGGAGACTTTAGAGGTTATTGAGTTCTGTAGTCCGGCCTCCCCCTGTACAGAAGAGGGAATCAGAAGTGTGAACTTGCCCCGATCACTCAGCTAGTCAGTAGCAGAGTGGAAACTAAAATCCAATTCCTAAATTCCTGGTCCAGGGTTTTGCCTGTTATACAGTGTAGTTTTTAAGGGGTACATACTCAGTGAATGATAACAAATGTGTCTAGGATGTGTTCATCAGGTTCATAATAAATTAGTTGTGGGGTTAATGAGAACTAACCCCAATATTAATACTGTATTTGGGTGTTAGAGTTTTACTGTCCTTTAGCTTTCGTATAAAAATGTTCAGTGATACCTTTGTGTCACTATCAGTTGTGTGTGTATCTATGTTAATAATAGCTTTTACTTTAGGAAAACTTCATCTTGTTATTGTTATACTGAATGGCTCATCCTGTCTTCTTTTGGGTGTCCTTGTTGTTCTTGTAGCAACAAAAATGAAAGGGAAAGAAATAAACATGTATAAGTAACTTGTATAAAACATGTATATGTAACTTGTATAAAAAGAAAATATGCATAAGTTTAATTTGGTCATTTATTCATTTAATCTCTAGCAAACACTTAATTTTCAATTTCTGTGATGGTAGTTCCCATATTCTTAATTAATTTTTTTGTACTTAGCAATGAGATTGCTTCTCCCTAATGTCCCAAGTTAACTGTCCATTTTGGAATCATGTAGATATAGGGGAAAGTAGAAATACTTGTATACTGAACACATTGAATTAAACTTTATTTTGTCATAGACACTATTCTGGTTTAACACGCTTTTAATCTTTTGTTTTCAAGTATATATAATCTACATTTACTTTTGTATCATTGATTACATGAAAAGAAAAAGTTTGCCTTGAAGCCTTGCAGGTTGGTGAGTAGTATTTTTTTAATGCAAAGTTCCCAGGTGTTCAAAGAAATTATTTCCAGATTAAGTAGGAAATGATTGGTAGGTTGTTTTCTGTTGAGTAAACAAAACTGATTTTGCCTTTGACTCTAACTACCACACTTTGGCACTGACTTTGGTGAAATGTTAATATAGGTGTGATGTGTCAACATTCAGAAAAATGTATATAAAATTTGAAAGCTCCAGGTGGATACCTTTATATTCCATAAATACCATTTGGGTTTCTTCATTCTGTCTACAAAGTTATAGCTTTGTGTCCATTTCTGCTTTTCAGTGCCTTATATCTTACATCTCTTTTTCACACCCTCTAGCCAACTAATCTTCTGAGGGTACAATATTTGAAACCCAGTATTTAAGAGTGTTGGTTTTGGAGTTCCCAAGGCTAGAATATAAATTTTAGTTCAGACTCTTAACTAGATGTATGGTTTTAGGCATGTTACTTGATCTAAGACTCGGTTCTCTTACAGAATGTAGTAGAACTTTACAAGATTATTATAAAAATTTAGCAAGAAATGAATATATATGTATATTTGGGTTCTATGTATAATGTTATCTATCTATCTGTATATATATAATTCTGCTGTTTTTATTTTGTAATATTTATACAAAAACTTAAATTGCTAAAGCTAGGGAACATATAAGATTCAACAACCAAATGTTAGTTCCCTGAGAGAGCTATAATTGTTCTTGTGCCTCTAAAAAGCCAGGAGTACAACACAGCTTAGAGAACTCTCACTAAAAGTATAACATAGAGCAGAAATACAACTCAAAACCAGGGAAGCTATTGCCAGGGAAACAGGGTAAGAGTCAGCAAGCATTTTGCAGAGTAAGCATTTAAAGAAAAGGAGACCTCTTTGAAGATTTGTGTAGCACATATTAGAATTAGCAGCCAGAACCATAAAAGTGGAATTGGTGAAGATAAGTTTTAAAAGTAATGACTTATTCTATTTTTAAAATTCAAAGCACACTCAACTCACCCTTTCAATATTTATATTTTAACATTTTGGAATTTGGAGGTGACCTTACAATTGAATTTAATGCCCCATTCCCCACCCCCACCCCCAGGATCCCAGGCATGAGAGGCTATTAATTCTGT
This sequence comes from Mellivora capensis, assembly GCA_004024625.1. Lineage (NCBI taxonomy): Eukaryota > Metazoa > Chordata > Mammalia > Carnivora > Mustelidae > Mellivora > Mellivora capensis. The sequence continues at coordinate 10,138 of PISX010003077.1, forward strand.
CTTATAATAGCTCACATCTCAGGATTGAAGTAATAAGATAATATGCACTTTGCTGTTTAATTACTACACTGAAAAAAATTGCTGAGGGAAATATGGAAAAATTCTTATTTAAACATAATCCCCAATACAACCCGTACTTTCATATAAAATGATTATATACAGACTGAAATGGGATATAGAATATAAGGAGACAGACTCTCAAGAAGAACCAGTATAGAATCAGAGAAAAGGAAAACCCAGAATGGCATCGGGCCATAGATATTTCCTATTGTTTGATCTTTTTTTTTTTTCTTCTTTTTTTAGAGAGAGAGAGAATGGAGGGAAGGGTGAAAGGGAAGGGAGAGAGAGAGAATCCTTAGCAGGCTTCATGCTCACTCAGCACAGAACCTGATATAGGGCTTGTGATCTCATGACCCTGAGATCATGACCTGAGTCAAAATCAGGAGTTGGATGCTTCATCAACTGAGCCACCCAGGTGCCCCTGACCAGTTTTTAAATACCAGGATACAAGTACATTATTTATGATTTCTGGCAGTTGGTACATGTCCAACGCACTGTTCGGTTCACTGTAGATAGATTTCATCTCACAGTGTGACTAAATCCCTCTGAATTAAATTTTATGTTATCTTCATAAAGTCTTGAATTGAAAGAATTCCACTCTTTTATGAGACATAGGTAGTGAATAAAACTTGTTGTATGGATTGGTGCCAGGACCACATGGATTCCTAACTGACAAATGAAGTAATTGTTTGGCAGAGAGTGGGTGGAGCATATAGGAGGCCTTCTAAGAATGACTTCTGGATATGGGCTCTTTCTTTCTATTTGGTGGCCAGGTTAACTCTCTGTTCTGTCCTTACATGGTTGTCTTTTGTCTATTTCAGTTTGGGCATTGAAGTTCATCCACAGTCAAGCTCTGACCCATAGTTCCAATTAACTTTTCCAACCTTATTCCTGTTATTGGGTCTTTGAAATCTAGTCAAAGCGGATCCTTTTCTGAGCATGCACTGTTTCTTTCCTGCTAACATGCTGCCATTCATTATGTTCCCTCCATCCTGAAATACCCTCCTTGCTTATCTCTGTATGATGAAATCCTAACCAAACTTCAAATTGTCATCATCCACTAAGATAATTTTCTTGATTTTCATAGGATTAATTCCTACTCTCAGCTCTCCCATAGCACATTTTTGAATCTGTTTTTAGCATTTGCTACAATTAGCTCTGCATTATACTAATAACCTAGATATTATATCCCTAATAATTTATGATTCTGTCTCTTCAGTAGAGGACACACATTTATGGAACACATACTACCTTTGGAAACTAGCAGTATGGAGAAGAAATGGCCATACTCCCTGCTCTCCCAGATCACAAATCTAGTAAGGACATAGAAGAAAGCCCTCTAACATTGAATATGATAAATACCATCATAGATATATAACAGAGTATCATGGATTACAAAGAATGACTCCTAAGTTAATTCATTTTAGGGGGTAGTTCAGGTCTAGACCAGAAACAACTTCTAGTAGGAAGTTAAATGTTACTTTGTAAATGACCTCTTCATTATATTCCCTCATTTAAACCATTTTGGGTAGAATTCTGTTTGTATATTTATAATTATTAAAAATTAGACTGACTTTTTAATTCTTGGTTCAAATCTTTGTTATAATATTTATTCCATCCCTCTTTATGCTTGTGTGTGTGTGTCTAGACTATGAAATCTTGATTAGGTTATACAATGTTTTTGTGCTCTTGCTACTGGGAAGGTTCTCTATTTCATGTCCATATACTTTACAAGGTTGTGAACTCTTGGGACAAGTGCGTTGAACTGGTCAATGCCTATAACATAACAGGGCAGGCACTCAATAAATGTGTTAAACTAGATTGATTAATGTGTTTCTATACACTTTTTTTTTAGGAGAGAGAGGTTTGTTGCAGTTTGTAGTTGGAATATATGAGTGTTTTTGTTACTATAAATAGTCTTTAGCTTGAGGGTGGAAAGGACAGATTTGCAAGCTGGAAGAAAGGAATGTGTCAGTATATGGGAAGGGGGCAGAGAGAAGTAGATGGAGTAGGAAGCTGGGGGCAGTGAAAGGTGGTAAAGAGAAACACAAAATGACAATAAATCATTTAAAAATAATTTGTCCCCAAAGTGCTGGCTATTCTAAATTGATTTTTACTGAAAAATCATGTATTTTGGGCTCATCTTTTGGGAAGGTGGAGATTTAGGCTAGGGAAAAATAGATAAGTTCAAATTGCCATGGAAACAATTATCAGAAAATATTGATTGATGAGGATATTAGGAAGCGGGGAAGGAAAGAGATAGTCGCCATGGAAACATAACCATTCAGAGAAATGCAGTTGAAGTGATTCCTTATTTCTTTTAGCTAAATATCTAGTTAGTCTAAAATTGTTACACCTTGGTTTGTAATTTATTTTTAATATTCCTTAAGATTGAAGAACATTTTTTCCATCTTAGGAAGTTATATTTACAGAAGTTTAGGGAATATTCTTTCATTTCAATTCTATAAGACAATTTCTTAAACAATTATGAAATCCTTTTAAAAAATGACATATTTGCTATTTAAGCTATAGAAGCATTTCATGAACATGAATCTTTTGAATTTACTCTTTTCTTTATATAAAGTGATGTTAATAATGGCAGTTTACTTAAGGAAATTTAAATTATTGCTTTGATTTGCATTGAATGGTAGCATAAAATACTCGGCAGATATTAAGAGAAGACTACTTCAAGTATTGCGATACAATTAAAACAGGCTTACTTTTTCTCTAAACAAGTTTTTACAGCTTGAATTTTGAGATCCTTTCTCAGTGTAGAAGTTTGTGTTGGTTATTTTAACTGTCAACTTACTATAGAAGCATGTGAAAGTTACTATTTTGGTCAATGTATTTGTGGTGGAAGAATATACAGAAATTAGATGTTAAAAAATGTGCATGTTTATAGAAGTGCAACAGGTAGAGATTTGGATTGACAAAGCAGGATATTAAACTTTACTGTTACCTGTACGGTTATAGGATTCAATTTCAAGTTTCCTTTTGCTGAATACTTAAGATAATATATTCTGAAGCAATTCCTTGCTTTTTCAGCCCTGTAAAACTGAAATGTAAAGAACTTACAGAGAATACATGATTTCCTAACAGATACTGATATACCTAAAATGTCACACTTGGACTGAATTGGCTTTTTGAGAATTTCTGTTTCCTGACTGCCACCTCTTGTCATCCTTTTTGGCATTCAGAGTTTGGTATTCCAAAAGAACAGGTAGTCCTCTTACGGATGGCCCCTTATTGTTACTGATCTTTTGTATCAAAAAAATAGAAGGAAAGCATCCTTAGATGCTATAAGACTATGTGTTATCTATAACTTTAGGAGAAGATAGCATATTGATTTTTCAAACATTGTGAGTAGCTAAAAGCCCTCTCCTGTTCTTAAGATCGTACAACTTTAAAGGTAGGAGAGACCTAGAAGTGAACTTAGCCATCTCTTCTGTTTTAAAGGGGAAAACACTGAGGGATGAAGAAATAAGGTGATGTATTTAAGGCTGTTTTTCCTATTTATTAGCCAGTGTCCCCTCCACAGCACCTATATATCTCCACATCATGGCTTGAGTATACCTTAGCCTATGCCCTCACCTCTGTAAGCCTACCCCAAAGCCACCACAAACAAATATACACAATCAGACTGCTCATGTAATGAATATGGAAGACAGATCCTTCACTGGGTGCTTCCTCTCTAATAAAAATTCTGGAGGTTGATGAATTTTGCGGGGAATGCTTCAGAAATAATGAGAAAGCAGTGAAGAATGGTGTATGTATATCTAAATAAGATTCACCTTCCTCCGGAAAGATATATATCCAAACCACTACCAAGCGAAGGAGGCAGACCTGGCTTCTTCTATAATTGCTTTATTAAGACTTTTCTTACCTCTTCTCGGTGCTAACACTTTTAACTTCATCACATGGACATTTTGGGGGGATTTCTTTATTTTATTTTATTTTTATTTATTTATTTTTTATTTTTTTAAAGATTTAATTTATTTATTTGGCAGACAGAGATCACAAGTAGGCAGAGAGGCAGGCAGAGAGAGAGAGGAGGAAGCAGGCTCCCTGCGGAACAGAGAGCCCGATGTGGGGCTCGATCCCAGGACCCTGGGATCATGACCCGAGCCGAAGGCAGAGGCTTTAACCACTGAGCCACCCAGGCGCCCCTGGGGGGATTTCTTTAAGAAAAAAATTTACTACTAAAATGGTTTTACTGATTTTAGTTTGTATATTTAAGATTTCTTTGGTGAGAACAACCAGGTAGCTCTCCAGTCTATAGTGACACTTTCCCTCTTAGAGAGTGAATATTTCATTTTGAGGTTGTTATGCCTGTGTAATGTCGCCTTGAAAAATGGCTCCCAAATGGCCACCTCACTAGAATGTTTTGTTCTTCCACTCTGAAAGAAAAACTACGCAAAATATTTATTTCCTGACTACCTGTTCTATTTTAGGTACCCTGATATGTTCTAGGAAAACCAAGACAAATCATATGTGGTCCCTGTACTTGAAGTTCTGCAATTTAGTGGAGGAGAAAGACAAGCGAATGGAATGTAATAAACTGATATGATAGAAGTGGGAGCGCGGAGTCAGGACGTCTCATGTATATTGTAGAGTCAGGGTAGGACTGATGGAGGTGAAGGGGAAATGAAATGAATTTCCAAACAAACAAACAAAATCCTGCTTCTCTTGACACAGATTATTCCTACTGCTTAGTCTTTTTCAGACAACAGAGCCATTTCCTTACAAGAAAATATTTGCTACTATATAACGATTCAAGGGTAGCCCTGCTTTGGTTTGATGGGTGGATCCTCCAGATCTTGTGAGTCCCTGGGACACCATTTACCCTGCTTGTCAGATATGGCAGGACCAGTTCTGGCAGGAAGATTTTGTGCCCCGTGCGTTGAACTCATCTATGGCCTCTCTGTGTACCTTCCTTTACAACATCACCCAATAGAGCAAAGCCTGTGGGGTCAGGAAGACCTGTGTGTGAACCAAGACGTTGCCGCAAACTGTCTGCACCATCTTGGGCAGTGACTTTATTCCTCCAAATCTATTTCATGGCTTTGTGGTGAGAGTTCGATGAGGCAGTGCTGGCTAAGGTTTTAGAATTGCGTCTGGAGAGTAAAGCCTCAATACTATATCCAGTGCTTCAAGATGACATGCGCGACTATTGAGGAGATAGAAAGCCCAGTGGTAGGAGTCTTAGCAACCCTGGTCCAGATAACCAGCTCATAACACTCTCCTTTTCCAGCCTCTCCAGACCCACTCTCCCCATTCTTACCTTCTGTCCTTTCTTTGGTATATAAAGTTGTGACTCTGTCTCCCTCTTACATTGCTTGGAAAAAAATTATAGCCACCCTCAAGTTTTAGTTGGCAACAAACCCAATAGAAGACCAAATAACATGCATCATATCCTCCCACATTAAATATTAATTAATTTTAAAGATTTTATTTATTTATTTGAGAGAGAGAGAGAGAAAGCACAGACAGGGGGAGGGGGAGAGGGAGAGGGAGAAGCAGACTCTGTGCCGAACAGAGAGCCAGTTGCAGGGCTTAATCCCAGGACCCCAAGATCATGACCTGAGTCGGAGGCAGATGCCAACCAACTGAGCTTCCCAGGCGCCCCTAACTATTAAGTTAAACTGCATCAATAGACATATGGATTTTAGAACTCTGGAAATCCTTCTCTGGCACTTGTGGATCACATTTGGAATATTGAGGCTTGTTTTTGATGCTGTCCTTAAGGGCATTAAAAAAACTAGAGAGCATCCCAGGAAGAGAGTGTAGGTTGCTTAATAGTATGGAAATTATAGGATAGAAGGGAAGAATTGAATGACTTGGAGATATTCAGTAAGGGAAAAAGTAGAAACAGGGTATAGAAGAGCTACCTTTAAATATAGGGAGGGCTTTATGAGTGTTGTGGACTTTGGAAACATCAAGGCTGTGAACAGAGTCCCTCAGATATTGTGTTTATTTGGTGGGCCCTGTAAGTAGAGCATAGACCAATAGTACCTGCTTTTTAGGCGTAACTGCCCATATTGGATTCACTGTCTGTGTCAGAAGAGATTCTGGAGGTGTGATTGTTCATTTTTATGTTCTTAGAAGAGGAGTTGGAAGTCCTTTGGTTTAATGAATTAATTTGTACATTTGTAATGGCAAACATATCCAGATGTTTTCTTGGTCAGAAAATATTGTTCGTATCAATGACCCCTGCCTTTAGTGAGGAGCAGTTGGGACATGCTTTTTTTCACTTGCTAATTACTTGATATTCATATAGTGGTAATTAAGCCAACCACTTATTTAAGAGAAGCTTACTGAACAAAGATACGTTGGCAAAAGAGAACCTATCCCCTGCACTTTGAGAACCCAAGTCCTGTGAACAGTGCCTTTTTAAAAAAATTGTGGTAAAATACATGTAATATTTGCCATTTTAACCACTTAAAGTGTAAAATGCAGTGGCATTTAGTGCATTTACAGTTTTTCCTGTCAGGTTATCCAGTTCCAGAACCTTTTCATCACCTAAAAGGAAACTCTGTATCTATTAAAATAGTCACTCCTCATGTCGCCCTCCCCCAACCCCTCGCTACCACTCACCTCCTTTCTGTTCCCGTCTCTATGAATTTGCCTATTTCAGGGTTTTTCATATAAATGGAATCACAGTAAGTAGCCTTTTATGTCTGGCTTCTTTCACTCAGCATGATTTTTTGAAGGTTCATCTATGTTGTAGCAGGTATCAATATTTTTTTTACGGCTGAATATTGTGTTATATGGATATATACCACATTTTTGTTTGTCCATCAGTTGATGGACATTGGGGTTGTGTCTACTCTTTGGTTATTGTGAATGGTTATGCCATGAGCAGTTTTATAAAAGTTTTTGTTTAGAAAGCTGTTTTCAATTGTTCATATTTATCTAGGAGTGGAATTTCTGGGTCATATGATAATTCTTTAACTTACTTGGGAATCCTTGTTTTCTTTTTAAGTGAGACCAGGTTTAAGTTCTCTGGTTTTCTTAGAGTTTATGAAATTAGGAACGTTGTCAGTGCCCTTTTTCTCATCTCTTTAGAAATTTAGCAATATCCACTTAAATATAAAAATGAGGAAAAAAGCCCCATTCATAATGGTGACGAAAATCCCGTAAAAAATATATTAGGGAAGATATAGATCTAGAGGGGAATTTCTGCATGTTTTCTGGCCAACAGCCCTGTATCATTACCTTTTCACAAGATGTTGTACAACTGGAACCCTGGGCCTCCTGCTTCTAAGTTGGTCTCTACACCATCCAATGAGATGGGGACACCCAGGCCTTTTCAGCTGTTAAAGCCTGGCTTTTGCTAATGTCTGCCAGGCAGAAATGTGTTTCCAGATTTCAATTTTTTTAAGAGACACTGGAAATCTGGATTTTTATATGTATTTCTAATTTGGAAATGTTGCCAATTCATTCCCGTTAAAGAAAAGGCAACAAAAAACAACAAACAAAAATACATACTGTGTGAGCCAAGAAAGACAAGACTGGAAGTTGGATTTGGCTCACAGGCTATCAGTTTACTACTCCTGCTCTTTTTTTCTTTATGTGTATACCCTCACTCAGAACACTGTAATAGCAATAATGCTAACAGCTAGTGTATTTATACTAAGTACTATGTTCCAGATACTAGCTGAAGCATTTGACGTATGTCAGTTGATTGTGCTGACAATCCAATAAAGTAGGGGCCGTTTCCTTACCCTCATTCCCACATGGCACTTCTCAGAGTACTTCAGTTACTTATTTGTGAATTTGACTTCCTCTCTATATTATAAGCAAGTTGGCCAGCACCATGTTTTGTTTACATGTATGACCCCTGGACTGAGTCCAATGCTGGGGTATGTAAATCTCCTCTAAATTTTGGTTAAGTGAATGAATGAATTGTATCTATCTCAGATTATAATTCTTGTCTACTCTGCAATGGTCAGAGTAGTCACTAACACTTAAGGCTTTTTGTGTGCTCGGGACAGCATCAGGCACACGCCCTAGCTATTATTTTATTAATTATTAATAGCTATTATTTGATTAATATAATTAATATTGTTTATTATTTTATTAATAGCTATTTATTAATATAATTAATTAATAATGGTATTAATATTATTAATTTATTAATACTTCTTCACACTATGGAGACGTTAGTCACTTGTTCTCTCAGAATAGACTTTCTGATTCAAATCCTGCCTTTGCCACTTACAATTTGCTTGACGGTGGTCCAATAACATAGCTCCATGTGCCTAATTTTAACTTATCTTCAAAATGGTGGTAGTGACAGATTGCTAGTCATGACTGACTGGTCTCACGTTCATCTCGTGCTCAGTACTGTTCTAAACAACTTACGCGATTTACCTCTCGTAGTGGTATCTAACTCCTGGATTTTGTGAGGATTAAATGAGTAAATTCAGGTAAAGCATTGATATTCTGCGTGGCCAGCACAGTTGACTGTTATCCTCACACCCATTTTTACAGAGATGAAGTTGAGTAGTAGATTAGGGAACTGTCCAAGCTTATATGGCTAGCAAACAACAGAATTGGGATTCAGACTACTGCCTGTTTGGCCCAAAAGTTCTTTCCTTACCCACCCCCCTGTATGTTCCTTCCTCTTCCCCATCTTTCTGCTGAGACATCATCTATGTAGTCCCTAGAATACAGTCAAAATTGGTCTTTCTTCCTTCTCGAACCTACTTTGTTGTTTATTGGGCAATTCATTTTGTACAAATGGTGACATTTTCCCTCCATCATTATGTTAAAGTGTACTTTAGATTTTGTCATAGATTTTAGCTCTTATTTTCTGCACCACAGCCTGGCACAGGAGCTCTTATGAAAAAAACCACATAATGCATGGGGGGGGGGCGGTTCTCTCCGTTATTAAATCATTTTGTAACTTTAATCAAAAACCATTTCTGATCTCTCCAAGTGTGGGTCCATTATAGCTTTGGACAGGGGAGTGGGCAGTAAGGGAAGGAAAAAGAACCTAACCACCCACCCACGAATTCCCCTGTTTTGTTCCAGAAATGTTTTGTGTTAGAGCCTCTACTAGGTACTTACCATTCCTGTCTCTTAGGGTCTTGACCTCAGATACATACAAATCAGGTGGATCTGGTGATTAAAAAAATATGATGAATTTTACAATTAGATAGTCTACACGTCTTTCTCATATAGCGCATATTGATTTGCTTGAAAGAGAATTAAACAAAGTGTGCTCCTGGAGCATACTTCCGTATTGTCTCAGAGTTGTCTGTATCTCCCTGCCTGTCTCCTTCCTTTTCCTTTGGTCTCTCTCAATCCCATTTAAAGCTTTCTTAGTGGACTCTGGGGGCATGGTTAAAATGTAACTGTTTTTGGTTAAAGGCTTCTGCTGATTGAGTCACAATTGCACAGGGGCCCTTGCCGGTGACTTGAGGGAGCTTGGGGATTCTGGCCTTTTATCTCTGTTACTTTATATGCCTGGGAGCCTGCACGATACATGTGACGTATGTCTTGTAGACCTGCGGTGTCCTCACTTCCCCGTGGGTATTCTGCAGGGTAGGCAATCAACTGTATTGCACATGGTTTTTGTGGTATTACCTGTGAAGCCAAAGGTAACGCAGCTCATCAAACGCAGCAAATTCAAGAAACTTCCGCGAATGCACCACAGACTGTTTAAGAGATTGGAGAGAGTTATTTAGAGAAAAGATTAAAGGAGCTAATTAACACAGCTTGACTGAGCAGAAACTAAAGGGAGAGTTAATGCTTCTTTGATATTATTTGAAGATGCTAAATGGTAAGGAGGAAACAATATTTTGTATAATCTAACGAAGAGCTGTTAAGGGCAGTGAGACAGAATTGAGAATGAGAATATCATGTGAAGTATGTGTGAAACACTATTAGAAATAAAATTGGTGCTATTATGAAGTCGTCTTTTCAATTATAAAGTAGAAGCCCTTTTTTTTTGAAGAAAGAAGAATAAGCATAAAAATGGTCTAACAAGTTTTTAAAGAAAACAATTTTATTACTGTTGAACGGTTTAAATGATCTGCTATTTTTTTGCATTTATTAATTTCTAATTTGAGCAGTCCTTTTATTTTATTCCAGCAAAGGCCCATTCTGTCCCCAGATGTTCCTACAATGTGTAGTCTTGCAGAATCCTAGTCCCAGGCTAGCCAGTCAATATTAAACAAATTGTTCTTTAGAATTTGTGTCATTGGCACCTCTCAGAGAGGAATGGGAGCTCTTGCCCAGCCTGGGACATTTGCGTGTTCCCATGCTGCTGTGTTTTCCTTTCCCAAGTGAGAAAGTTATTCCAGCTCATGCAGGAAAATCGTGTCAAAGTGCTACTAACCAAGTCCCCCAAACCACAGCATTCAGTGTGTGTGTGTGTTTGTGTGTGTGTGTGTGTTTTACATTTAGTTTTTAAAAATTTATTTATTTTTTATTATTTCGGTTTTTTAAAATTTAAATTCCAGTTAGTTAACATCTATGGTAAATTTGGTTTCAGGAATAGAATTTAGTGATTCATCACTTACGTACAACACCTGGTGCTCATCACAACAATGTCCTCCTTGCCCATCGATGCCCATCGAGTCCATCCCTCCACCCCCCCACCTCCCTCCCTCAACCCTCAGTTTGTTCTCTATGGTTAAGAGTCTCTTATGGTTTGCATCCCCGCCCTCCCCCACCTTTTTCCCCTTCCCCCGTGTTCTGTTTTGTTTCTTAAATGCAGAGTATGTTTTGCAGCAAACTGTTACAGAGGCCGTGCACACCTGGAGCAGCTGGAGGGGCCCCGCTAAGCTCCTTCCCCGGGAACTACCCTCCTCATCTCAGCCTCAAGCCACCACAGCTTTGCACCTGTGCTTTATCTCTATTTTTGTGCATCCGCTAACAAGATGCGTCCTAAGGCATTGGAAAAGGCTAGGAGAGCTTATTTTATGGGTGGGAATGGTAAAAACAACTTTCTGTATAGATCAATGGTAATTGCTTCTTCACTTCATGCCATCTCTGCTTACAAAAGGTTTCCTAGGAATACTTCAGCTTCAGATAGTGGGGGAACCTGTATCATCAATGAAAACATGGACAGAGGTTTTGGTGTATGGATGTCATTGCGGAGGTAGCCGAATTCATAATAGAAATGATAGGAAATCTAACCTATGATGGGAGATTGGTAAAACAGTGTGTGGGGGCGGGGGAGGGTTTCTTCACCATAGTGCCCCGGGTGTTCACGGAGAAGCCCTGTCTTACAGGCAGCATCAAGGCAGTCACTGTGTGTGTTAGAGGCACATTCTCTTTGGCTTTCTTATTCCTTATCAGAATGTTGTAGATGTTTAGCAAGTGGTCTCCCATATTCCCTTTGGTTCTTAGTGCAGACCTTCTGAATCTTCCTTCCCTTTTCCATCATGGTCTTCCTGACTCACTGCTTTTGAATGTCCTGCAGGGCTTTCTCCATGGTCTTTCCCTTTTATGAGAGGAAATTCAGTTTTAATCTTTTTTTTTTAAGATTTTATTTATTTATTTGACAGACAGAGATCACAAGTAGGCAGAGAAGCAGGCAGAGAGAGAGGAGGAAGCAGGCTTCCTGCTGAGCAGAGAGCCTGATAAGGGGCTCGATCCCAGAACCCTGGGATCATGACCTGAGCCGAAGGCAGAGGCTTTAACCTACTGAGCCACCCAGGCGCCCCAGTTTTAATCTTTTATTCTTTGTTTTTCTTCATGATGATTGCTGTTAAGTCATTAAGGGGTAAAACTTCTAATAGTGACATAGATTGAGATTTGTTTGCATTCAGTATATGTCTTTTTTATTATCAAAATTCTCAGGTCATGATCCCAAGGCCCTGAGTTGGGCTCCTTGTTTAGTGGAGAGCTTGCTTCTCCCTCTCCCTCTGCCCCTCCCCTCACCCACCACTCCTGCTCTCTTTCTTTCTCTCTCTCTCTCTCTCTCCCTCTCTCTTGAATAAATAAAATATTTTAAAAAAATAAAAATAAAACAGTTGTGAATGATTATAACATTGTACATAATGCTATATAATTATATAATGTATATAATTATATAATATAATAATACAACAGTTGTAAATAATTATAAATGAAATAATTATATTAAATGAGATATATTTAAATACCGACTAAGCATTCGGTAAGCACCAGCTGTAGTTGTTAACCCCATTTTATAGGTGATAAAAGTTAACCTAATCCTTACACAATGCTGCAATAACAAACACTTCCATAACATTTAGTTTGTGCCAGACATTACTTAAGCACTTTATATGTCTTAGCTCCTTTGATCCTCACAACTCCACGAGGTAGGCATATTGTTATTGCCAGTTTACGGACTAGGACACTAAGCGCGATGTTAAGTAATTTACTGGAAGACGTATAGATGGTAAATGGCAGGACTAAACTTCTGATACTCTACAGAAACACACGTTTCATTAACCCCCGTCTATCAACTGATGCTCTAAGAGGTGACCAATTTAAGATCAAGTGGCCAGTGAGCAGAAATGCAACAGATCTTTGCAAGGCTACCATCCCAGCCTGACACATTCCACTAGTTCATGTTGCTACCAAGTCCTCTTTCAAAAAGTGATGTTTCCTTTAGAGTCATCGATGATACAGAACTGCTAGTTCCATAAATAGAATTTCCTTTATTCAAATTATTTATTATATATCCTTTATTCTGCTTTAAAAACCAGTACATATAGATGATCATTAGAATATATATTTCAATGAAATTTTCTTTTAAAACATGACTTTAGGGACAGACGCTTAACCGACTATGCCACCTGGTACCCCCCTACAACTGTTTAGCTAAGTATTATTGATAAACCCATTTTATATGTGAGAGAACTGAAGCATTAAAAGAAGTTAAATAACTACCCATGGCATGATTCAGCTAATAACTAGTAATAATGGAATTTGAATCCAGGTGCTTGAAAGTCCAGAGCTCATGACCCATGATATTGGTCACTGTTATATTGCCACCAACGATGATAATAATAGTGTAGTACCCACGTCATAGTACTGCTGTGAGAATTAAATAAAGTAATCTCTATAAAGGGTTTAGTCCAAAGCTGGAGACACATGGAAGATTTTCAATGAATGTTAACTCTCATTTAAAAATCATTAAGGCTGTACTACATGGAAGTTGCCCAGAAGTTAGAAGTATAGATGTGCTAACAGATTGGAATTTGCTCTCCTTTACTTGTTGCCTGTGTAACCTTGGGCAAGTTACTTAGTTTTTTTTCCCATGCATCTATAAATTAGGGAAAATGGTAATATGTTCCAGTGCCAATTATTTACCTACTGTTTCTCATCTCTAAATCCTTCCCTTTTTATACCGTTCTGCAGCTGAGATGCTGAGAGGGAACTCTGTGGACCACATTTCTCAAACTCATTTTTTAGCTGGCTCCCAGTTAGCTTTGCCAGTGTGAGACACTGGTGGGAGATGGAGAGGTGGGAGTTTGGAAGACAAGACTACCTTCCTATTTTTGGATCCTGTCAGCATCTTTTCAACAGCACATCCCAGGGCAGTCTCCAGATTTCTGTTTCTTTTATACTCCTCATACCAGTCATGCCCTTTCAGCTCTCTGAGCACTAACCGTTTGAGGACTCTTCCTCTGAATTTATAAGTTCTGTCAACCCTCACATCTCCCCTTTTCTTCCAGCCTAAAGACTGTTGGCTATTTCTTGCAGTAACTAAGACCTGGATTACCTCAGAATCCTTATTTCTCTTTTAATCATCTAATATCTGTGTAACAAATTTCCTGTAAGTAAACCTCCTTGGTTTGAAATTTCTAGCCTGGTTTTTTATTTTAATGACAGGACCCTGAACAAAATACTCACTCCCAGGGTTCCTGTGAGTATCAAATGATATAATGTTGTGAAAAGCACTTAATCTCGTGCCTGGCAGTTAGCAAATATTTCAGAAATGATCATCTCTGGCATTATCCAGAGACCAGCTTCTGGAGCTTTTTTATTTCCAGACTGGATCGGGCCCTGTAAACCGTGTGAGCCGTAACCTTCCCTACTTTAAAGATGAGGAGCCAGCTCCTGAGTAACCAGAATGAACACAAAATGGTGAACCGAAGACATGAGAGTTGGATATACTACCACTGGTTGGTTGGTGTTGCGAAAGTTTGCCCTGGGTGCTTGGGGATAGATAGGAAGACCGTTCTTTCAGCAGAAACCAAGTGTGGAGAAGTATACACTGAAGAAATGTACCTGCACAGAGTCAGGAATCACTAATACGGGGAGGAAGACCTCTGCCCTCTCAGAGAACAATAGTTTTGGCAAGCTAAATCATCAGCCTAGAATGCCAACAATTCTCCATCCCTTCCTACAGCTATGGGCAGTGAATACAGAAATAACTGATATTCATAAAGATGTCTCTGAGTCATAATCTAAAGTAGTGGTTCTCAATCCCGGTTTTACATTATAATCATCTGACTCATTTAACAAAGAGTCTGATGTTCTGGCCCAACCCTCAGTGATTCTAATTTAATTCATGTGGGGTGGGGCTCAAGGAATTGGTATTTTTAAAAGCTCTCCAGTTGATTCTAAGGTATGACTAAGTCTGTAATCTAAAGATAAGTTACATATTTTGCATCCTCTTATTAAGGTGATAAAAGATATAGTACCTATATTTAAGTATTCCCATTGTATGTAAATGTCTTTATTTGGGGCATTTTTAGCTTTCTGAGAAACTGGATAATGTTCATTGCCTTAGATTCATCTCTATAAATGTTTCCTCTGTGTACATTCGGTCTGTGATGGCTCTTGTAGTGTAGAGATACTTAAAATACTTCATAGAACTAGTTCTAATGTAGAAGCTGAGAAATTCTTAATTCAGTTGAAACTGTTTACTACAGAATCACCGTACATGGGAGCGAAGCAGGCGGTGTGTGTGTAGCTGCAAGTACTAGGATTTACCGGCTTACACACCACGTGCTCACTTCCTAAGTCACTTATTCAAAAGTATCATCAAATGCCCGGAAAGGGGGATTTTTGTAAAAACAACAAACAAACAAACAAACAAACAAAAAAACCTCTTGAAATGGGTTAATGTATTTTGTGCAGTCTTATAAGGAGGAGTGGGAGTGTATATGGGGAAAGATGTGAGAAAATAGAATTAGAGAATCATGGGAGCAAAGGAACATGATAGCATTCACCCCTGTTCCCCAAGTCCTAACATTTCTTCATTTGCATCCTCCTTGCTAAATATTTAAGGGCAGGTTTGCCATGAGTCTTTTACTGTTATCTTTTGGCTTATTTTACTTGTCACAACTACTCTCCCTGGCACAAGATTCCTGTCCTTGAGAACCAAGAGCCTTCTTTTTTCTTTTTAGAGAACTTGCTTATTCACAGTAGGTGGTCGATGTAAACCTAAGGAAATATCTACCCATTGAATTCATATGAAGAGTAGATGTTTATGAGGTGCAAGGTATAAAAAGTTAACTGGTTCTCGTGATTTCTGTTTTTCTTTTGACAGGACTTTCTCTTTTACCAAGGCCCATTCCCACTTTCTTGAGAAAGTCTACAGGCTTTGGCATCAGAAGGCATAAGTTTGAATCCTGGCTCTGTCATTTTCTCGTTGAGTGACCTTGGGTACATTGCCTAAACTTGCTGTGCCTCATTTTAAATGAAGACAACAGCAGTATCTACTATATAGGAATTTTGTTAGGATTGAAATAAAATAAGTTACCTAAAACCTTACGAAATGTTCAGTAAAAGTGCTCAGTGAATCTTCACTCTGTTTTTATTGGTGGCAGTCATTAGTGTTATTTATTTATTTATTCATTTCATTTATTTTCCATGAATAAAATTCACTCATGATTCATTATTCATTAATGGAAAACATTTTAAAATATGATGAATATCTTCTATGCTTAAAATACTATGCTAGGCACTGGTGAGTGAGATAGCAATGTCCTTTTCCCTTCTAGAGTTCAGAATCTAGTGGGAGATAAAGATAAACAACAGGCAATTAGTAGGAGAATTACTATGATTAGACTTGACCTTTGACTCATTCATCTCCCCTACATAGTCAATCACAAAATCTTCCCCAAAGAAAGGAACAAACATTTTCTTTAAAGTGTCTATCCAAGGCTCCCTTTTGCAGTCCTCCACATCCTGGCTTTTGTCACTTTGTGCCCATCACCACAACGGCCTTCTCGTTAGCGTCCACGCCTGTAGGATTTTCTCATTCTTTCTCTTCCTCCATGACCACATTCATCTTCCTTAAACACTGCTTTCATCGTGTCACTGCCCTGTTCGGTAACTCTAAATAGCGCATTCTTTCCTCTTCTATCAAGTCCAAAGTTATCTGCTAACTTACAGGGCCACCCACCCTCTGTCCCCAACTCTGTAATCATGTCTCTGCTTCTCAGGGTTAGCAGTAGGATGATGGAATCCGCATGCTGGAGACACTAAGCCTCGCCTCCAGATTTGTCACCCTTGTCACAGGGATGGCTAACTTTTGAGTGCTGAAGGTGTACTTGGAGTTGCATAGCTCTTCTACACAGTTTATCTCTAATGTTTATACAAGTGAGACTTGATAGACATCATTATCCCAATTTACAAAGGAGGGAGTGGATTCTGACAGGTTAAAGAATCCCCTTACGGAGTTTGCCCATGTCAGGTCAGGGCATGAGACAGAACTCATTCCTGTCTCACCTCAACTTTCTTCTCTTTTCACTGCTCCTCTGCGCCATGCTGTACTGTGTACTACACTACACTGTACACGCTGTAGACCATACTCTGTAAATGATTTGGTCCAGGCTATCTTTCTTCTCATCTGTAAACCTAAAACTTTAAATTCTCTGCATGATCTATGTGCAAGTTCCAGTCCCCTCTCTTTTAGGAAACATCTAATTTTTCTTGCCTGACTCGACTTCCTTCGTCTTTGATGATCCTGCAGCATAAATCATCTCCACTACCTTGGTTTTAACCTTCACCCTTGTAGTGTGTTTTATTTTTTTATATGTGCCAGTCTTCTCTCCTCAGCTACATTGTAGATACCTCAAGAGCAGGCACTCTGTATTACGTCATATTCCCTCACTACTTCCTCAGAGGAGCTGCAGGTTTTCTGAGCGACAGTGGATGTGTAAGACATGCTTGTGGACAGGTTGCCATCCTTAGCCTTTGAGTTACCATGATATCTTAGGTTCAGAGGAGCAAGATGGGATGCAGTCAGGAATATGCCTTAGTTCTTTAAAAAATTAGAAGAGTCTATGAGAGATAGGAGAACTATAATGAGAGTATTGGGGATGAAAGAAAATAGAAAAATAAACATTGGGGACATTGTTGCTGGGAATATGACTTAAAACATGTAACATAATGCTAGAGGCAGGCTCTGCTTACTAGCAGTCAAAAGCAAGAACAGAAGTTATCCTCTTATAAGATTCAGTTTCCATGAGTTAACAAACAAATCAATTGCTCATGAGCAATAAGTCTATTTTTGGTATCAAGACCAGACAGGAATTTCTCCCCAAAGGCTCTTACTAAGAGGAAATCGAGTAGGGATGCCTGGGTGGCTCAGTCAGTGAAGCGGCTGCCTTTGGCTCAGGTCTTGATTGCAGGGTCAAGGGATCAAGTCCCGCATCAGGCTCCTTGCTCAGTGGGGAGCCTGCTTCTCTCTCTTCCTCTGCCTGCTGCTCTGCCTGCTTGTGCTCTCTCTCTCTCTCTCTCTCTCTCTCTGTCAAACAAATAATAAAAATCTTTTTTTAAAAAAGGAGGACATCAGTTAAATTAGTGAACCATATCCTTGCTGACATCATTATAATAGTTACAAGAGAGTTTCATAGGAATCTTTCTTGTAATGACCCTGAATCTAACCAATGACATCATAGCAACAAAGTGAGATACAGTAAGAACAATTTCTCACATGGGGAGCAGAGCAAGTGTTGTGGTTTTGACCTCACAAACTCATGTAGTAGAAGGGCTAAGGGCCTTGATCCCTCGGATGAAGTACTGGTCCAGATGAGTACTTCAGTACTCATGGGTACTGGAGGCTCAGGTATAGAAGTGGGGGATAGGGGCGCCTGGGTGGCTCAGTGGTTAAAGCCTCTGCTTTCAGCTCAGGTCATGATCCCAGAGTCCTGGGATCGAGCCCCACATCGGGCTCTCTGCTCAGCAGGGAGCCTGCTTCCCCCTCTCTCTCTGCCTGCCTCTCTGCCTACTTGTGATCTCTCTCTGTCAAAATAAATAAATAAAATCTTAAAAAAAAAAAAGAAGTGGGGGATAACATGCATCCAGGGAATCAGAGATGGTAGATTTCATCTGTTTTGAGTCTTCTTTTCAATTTTTTTTTATTTTTAAAAAATTTTTAAAAAGATTTTATTTATTTACTTGAGAGAGAGACAGAGATAGCGAGAGAGAGAGCTGGAGTTGGGAGGAGAGGGAGAAGTAGAACCAGGCCCCCCATCGAGGCTGATGTGGGACTCGATCCCAAGATTCTGGGGTTGTGACCTGAGCTGAAGGCAGAAGCTTAACCTATGGAACCATCCAGGTGCCCCTTCAGTCTTCTTTTTTAGATAGATCTCTTTGTTCTTCTGGGGGGGCTCTGTCTGGGTTTTGGCAGAAATTCAGGCTGTCATTGGGACTGAGTGGAGGGGATTCTCCCTGGTGGGAACTAGCTGGAGTGTCAAGGAGCCAGCAAATTAGGATGCAATTCTAGGGATTTTTTTTTTCCAGTTTTTGGCTGGAAACAGATATAAAGATCAAGAAACCAGTGCTAACACCAGCACATGCATGGAGTTGGGGCAGAAATGGTGGACGATGTGGGATTATCTTGGTAGATTAAAGGGAGGTGATTTGTTTAGGTAGGATACACCACATGTGAGGATGAGGACAACGAGAGACCTATGCCAGGACCAGTGCTGATGGTCTCTTCACTGGTTCTCTGTGTGTGGAGCAGGACCACCTACAGGTGGCTGTCCGTGTTTGCACTCCTGCGAACCATCCACATCCATCCAGGACCTACTGACTCATTTCTTTGGCACAGGTCTTGGGCAGATGGTTTAGAGACTCCCACGTGATTGTCCTGTAGACTAAGATTTGGGGACCACTGAATTAGGGGCAAAGTGGGGCAGAACCTGTGGGTTTCAAGTATGATTTTTTGCTCTTACGCCGATTTGCAGCTGACATTAGACAGAACAGTTTTAGTAGGACTTAGAGGATTAGATACTATTACATTTTTTATGAAATATAGAATGATTAAGTGTCTTGGAACAAGTCACTGAATTTAAAAAGGAACTTTTATGAGAGAAGTACAGAGAGGGAAATTTAGAAGCCCTCTTAATAATGGAAGAAGGTACAAATTTAATGAATGGGGAAATTTTAATATGAGCTAGCAGCACATTCTGCCATTTACCTTCCTATGAAGCAGCTCTAAGAGCATCTAAGAAGTTTTATTTTGGGAGAAAGGAAATCTAGAGTGGCTCTACGTGCAGCTAGGGAAATAATAACTTGGCAGCAGATGAAAACAGAACGATAGGTTGCCATAATTAGCAGAATGGCTGGGCACTCTGATTCCGGAAACTTCTGCTGGATTCTGGATGGCATGCACCTAAAGATCCAGGGCAGGCGTTTCACTTTCCCCTTGGTCTTGACAGGTTATGGGGAATCATGACAAGCTCTGTGTGAGCTTTGAAAAGTAGGTGTTTTGGCTACAAGTTTGTGCAGCTGTCACTGGTAATGAGGAGCTCAACCCACACTGCTGCTTGTTGAGTTATTGTTTCATTTGTTTGTTGTAGTGATTTTAAAGAAAGAAAGAAAAGAATTGGGGAAAAGCCTTGAACCAAAGCAATCAGGCAACTTCAGTAATGAAATGCTACCCAGGCTTTGGCGATAAGAAATCTGTGCAATCCCGCAGCTAGTGCTGTTCTCACTATAGGGATTCATTGAGCCTATTTTATCAGCTCAGTGGGGTTCAGTGCCTCTCTTCTCAGACTGGAGCAGGGGTGGGGGAGAAGCAAAATTTAACACCAGGGTAATGAAACACACCCCTCCCTCATTTATGGAGTGTTTTATTAAAAGCATGTTGCTTTGGCCTCATGTACTAGGGGCAATGAGTAGGTTTAACAACAACAAAAAAAGGCCAGAATAGCTCTCAGGGGAAACATTGCCTTTGTGCTCATTTAAAATTCTTCAAAGAGCATGCAGTCAGGTGTGATGTTAATATTTTGTCTCTCGGCTACCTGAGTTTTCATAAACAAGTTGGTAGGTGCAACATAGTAAAGCGAGCCACAGAATTTTAGAATCACCTAACTAAGGCCAGCAGTTCACTGTGATCTGCTTTCAGAACTATTCTTGTCTTTCCTGGCATCCCACGCTCTCAAGTTTATTTTCATATGTCATTAATCGTGAGGGAATTCTAATGAGTGAGCAGGCCAATAATATTTTACCTATTAATACTGCTAATAATCACACTTTGTTTTTTGTGTCTTGTTATTTTGTCGGCGAATTTTCCCAATTTACTTAGTTTCTGAACATTGTAACCCAAGTTCGCTTTTTGCAAACTTCACCATTAGTTCCATCCAATTAGCATTTTATTCTCCAGCTTATCTCCATCCTGATTCTTCCAAAACTTTAGGGCCCATGCTAAGTTCTAGGACAATTAATTCCTACGGCAGTATGTAGTCTGTAGAGGAGATAGACTTGTAAAAAAATAAATTCAACACAGTGTGATCGGGATAATAATAGAGGTGTTTGAAGAGAGAGGTGTAATTGAGAAAAGTGATGTTTGAGTTGGATCATAAAAATTGAATGGAAATTCACCAGACTGTGAAGAGAAAGGTGCTCATGCCAGGGAGAAAGACACACAAGTCCAAGGGCACACACACCGTTGTGGAAGAGCAGAATGTTTGGTATGTTTAGAGAGTAGCTGGTCATTCTGTGCCCACAAAGTGGGAGTTGGAGGGCAAAAGATAAAGCCAGGCATGTAGAATCTCAAGTGCAGAGGGTCTTAAGTTCCATACAACTTGGCTTGAATTTTACCCTACAAGTACTGGAAGGGCAGTCAATGGCTTTTCAGTAGGGAGAGTGTATTTAAGGCAGCATCTTAGAAAGATTACTCTGACCGAAGGAGGCAGAAGGGTTTAGAGTGGGCTAGACTAGAAGCAGGGAGATCAGTTAAGAGGCTGTGGCAATGGTTCTGAATATATCTGAAGGGAACCCCAACTTGGGCTGGGGCTCTTGGAAGGGGGAGACTTTGCTAGGCAAAGACCAAATGAATTTGGTAGACAGTTGTTTGAACCAGAGAAGATAAGAGGGAGAGAACGCAAGTCTGCGGTTTCTAATTTGAGGTGTTGGCTGGTGCTGTGTCAGTTAATGGAGGTGTGTGAAGAGAAGGTTCTTGAGCTATTTTTTAAGGACAGGTTCAGTTTTGGAATGAGGGGTTCTGAGTACCTCTGGATATCCGAGTGGAGATGTCTAGTATTGAGTTAGAGGAAGAGGCCTAGAGCCCAGAAAGGAAGTTTTGACAGGAGGCATGGATCTGAAAGCGTGGAGACTTGTTATTGGTGCACCCGCATCATGACTTTCAGTGATATTAATAAACCTATTCAGGTAGCTTCATTACATAGATGTCTCCTTTAGAGATGGCTCGGAGTGTTTTTACATCTTGTGTTGCTGTGTGAGATCTGTACTTCTGGTATCCTTTCACCCCAAGTGGAGTAGAGGCCCATCCATTTCTCTTCTTCAATGTCATCCTATTGAATAATCAGTAAGGTGAAGTGGGGAGACACTCGACTGAGGGAACCTGGTAATCACTTGAGGCTTTTTACTCCAGGTCCCCTCTTCTCCCTGGGACAGTAAGATTGTGTCCCTTGGGCCCCTGGAGATTTAGTGAGGTCACTAGTTTTTAACTCTGAAAATGTGAGTAGACAGACCATATCGTCCCTATGCAGAAGCTTTAAGAGTGAGTTTGCGAATCACCACACCGCCCTTTTCTGCCTCTGCAGACGGGAGACAGGAGCGCTCATCAGATTTCCTGAGTAACTGTAATAAGCAGAGTTCCCCATATGACCCACTTAGGGAGTGTGAGTGAGTAATAAAATTTCCTGCAGTAAACCACTGAGCTTGTTATTCTCAGAGCATAAACCAGCCCGTCTGACTGGCAAAGAGCTAACCAGACGTGGGCTCAAGCTCGGGCTCTGTCACGAATTAACTAATTCTGAGCAAGTTGCACAACTTCTCTGAGCACCAGTTTCTTCATTTTTGGAACTGGAATAATGATACCGAGTTTGCCAGCACTATGTGAGGATTAGAGACGAAGGGTACAGAGTACCTTATTATAGTAATAGCCATTCACAAATTTGCAGCTATTATTGTATTTATGAACAGTTACTCATTTTTAGTATATTGATTTTGTAATACCCTTTCAGATTTGTGTTGTACTCAGGTTTATTGCACTTATTATCTATATGTTTATCTGAGCAGTTGCTGCTAAAGGGAAATAGGGTAAGGCCAAGGACATAGCTGGGTGGTCATGCCAACATAGATTTTCTCACAGGTATGTCATTTATTCATGGAGTGTCTTTATATAGTGTTGTACCAACAGTTCTCCTTGGAATAGCCCCAGATTTTTTCATCTGGTCCATGAAGATACAGAACTCTTCTCAGAAGTGCCCTATGAAAGGGGTTGCACTAAGCCAGTCACCTTGCTAAGACTGTATCTGAGATAATCCCTTGGGTTTCTTGAATATCTGTAAACTATTTGTTTAGTAATATTCTGGATTTCCCCCCCACCAGGACAAGCCTATTGTGTGTGTTCTGAAATACACAAATAGTTTCTTAAGTATTTTATTTACTTTCGGTGTAATCCTATACCAAAACTTACATCATTCTGCCATCATAGAGCCATCTATTATAATCCGATTATCGGCTTATGCCATACCCTTTATTTAAAACTCTCCATTGGTCCCACAAGACTTGCTCACATGACAAAGTGTATAGAGGGTTTTATCCATTTGAGGATCAATTGGAAAACCTAAATCTATGTGTGGAGAAGCATATAATATACCCTTGATTTATGTGGCTGATAAATTTAACTGTTAGAAAATAGAAGAAAGAATAATAAGAATCACTCTCATAACTTCATCTTGAAAAACAAAAAATAGATATTGTGGAAGAGAGAAGAGATGAGAACTTTGGGACAAAGTGACCTTGACAAACTGGCATGGCAGAACTAGAGAAAGACAAGAAGTAAATTAGGTAAGTGTAGTTCCAGAATAAAAGAATTGCCTTGAGAATTAGGCTTGAGACCTATAAAAGGAAATATCACTTCCTATGATGGGGTGGTTAGACTATGAATCCTCTTTCTACCAAAAAATGGTATAGGCTGGAAATATGCTTAGAGTCTAAACAGGTTCAGATAGATGTATAAATATGTCATGTCCCATAGAGTGCATGACAGGTCATGAGAAAATATGGTATTTGAAGGGAACTTTGAATCACCCTATTTTATAAGAGGGAGCTTACTGTGGATGATTTAGAAGCTGGACCAAGTTTACCCATTTCTTTGTTCTTACATTAGGTATTCTCACAGTCCAGTTACCCAAAGGAACACATTGCCACAAGTTCACCAATGCCTTTGATGACAAAATCATTTCCGTATATATTTGTGTCTATGCGTGTGTGTGTGTGTGTGTGTGTGTGTATGTGTGTACTGACATTATGAAATTAATAGTTTTTTAAAAATTTTAAAACTCAGGGGGCGCCTGGGTGGTTCAGTGGGTTAAAGCCTCTGCCTTTAGCTCAGGTGATGATCTCAGGGTCCTGGGATTGAGCCCCGCATCGCATCGGGCTCTCTGCTGGGCGGGGAGCCTGCTTCCTCCTCTCTCTACCTCTCTGCCTACTTGTGATCTCTGTCAAATAAGTAAATAAAATCTTAAGAAAATTTTAAAATTCAGGAAGGAGGGATAGACTTCTCTTCTGCATAAAGTACACTAGAGAATGTTAGAAGTCACAGGCTTGAAAATATTTAATTACAAGTGTGTGCTTTTAAAAAATAATTTATCCCTCAGTATTTGTTATCATACCCCTAGGTAGCCAAGTTAATTGGGAAAAAGAAGAATGTGTGCATTGGAGCTCAGGCTTACACACACTGCAGTGCCCCTCTCCTGCCGCCCCAGGCAGCACCCTGTCGTGGCCTTCCCCCGTTCTACCTGTGTAATGGCCTTCAGATATGACAAATAGTTTCTCTTAGGTGGAAAAATTTAACTGGCAATTAAAGAGGCATCCCAGGCTTAAAAAAAAAGTAACTGTAACTTCCTAATTTTATTTTCCTAGCATCTGTTCTATTCAAGCCAAGCCTACTGTGGTGATCTTCATGGAGACAATTCAGTTGTTTCCTAGCAACCAAGTTTCCTGTGGTTTCCTTGGTTATAAGCAACGACATAACTCTTGTGGGCAACTTCAAAAGCACAGAAGAAAACCCTCCTTCTAAAGAATGAGGTTCCAAAAAATTCAGGTTACTGCTTGCTGAGTGTCTCTGGTTATAACGAAGAACTCTTCTCCATGGGCATTAATAACTCTGATAATTATGTGGAGATGACAAAGAAAAATCACATGTTGGGTTATGCATTCTTTTTCATTGTTTTTATAATATGCCTGATCCTAATTTTTTCCCTGAAATTGGGATACTTTTCCTGTCTCTTTTGATTGACTGTTGTCCATAGACATACCCACCAGATGAAATTTAGTCACCTTCTTATAATTGCATGAGGGGTCGTTTATGAAGACAGCAGTGTTGTGGTTGCTCAACAGTAGGACCCAATAATATCATCTTGTTTTTACTGATTAAGTGTGTATTAGAGGCTTAGATGCCTGGCTGGTGGGAATCCATTAAATAACTATAAACTTACACTGTTGAGTAAATTTCTATTACAGTGTGACTAGCATTAACAACTTCTACCTACTGAATTGTTTTTTCCTTTTATATTCATTTCCACAAAACAACTACTTTGAGTAGCTGTATTCTCTGGTGATATATCTAAAATCCACAATACATCAACAGAAGAACCAACTAGAAGCTTACATGGTTAGACATAGAATTTGTGCCACATAGACTATTTATCTTTGCATCTTCAATGCCTATCCTAGAGCACAGCTTGTGGTGAAGATGAAAGCCTGAATTAATGAATGACTAGGGTCATCAGCTCCTTCAGTTTTTCTGGTAGAAATCAAGATTTTGTGTGTGGATCAACAGGCTAAAATAAGGAACTTGGAGGAGAAAAAAATATAATGAATTCTGTGCATAAGAATTTTAAATTGTGAGTCAGGGTATATTTCTTTTCATGCTATTCATTTATACCTTCAAATACTTATTATGGACCCACTATATCCCAGGCTTTGTGCTAAATGTTCAAAGTAAAATGGTGGATAAAATAAAATGATTCCTGGGGCACCTGGGTGACTCAGTGGTTAAGCATTTGCCTTTGGCTCAGGTCATGATCTCAGGTCCTGGGATCGAGCCCTACCCAGCGGGGAATCTGCTTCTCCCTCTCCCTCTGCCTGTTTACCCTCCCCACCCCTCGGCCACTCTCTTGCTCTCTCTCCTCTCAAATAAATAGATAAAATTAAAAAAAAAATTCAAATGATTCCTGCCTCTAAGAACTAGGAAAATAAAATTATTGGGAATTACAAATTAATTAAATAATAGCCCAAACAAAAGTAAAATTACTTAATAAATACTGTACAAACAGAGCTGCATAAGACCATGAGTTTAACAAAGAAACCTGTTCTGATTTGGGGGTGGATGGCCAGGGACAGTTTCTCAGAGGAAGTAACATTTAAGCTGAGAGACGAAGGATGGAGTAGGTATGACAAAAGAAAAGTGTAGGTAGGTAATAACATAGAGAGACGAGCATGTGCAAATGACCTGTGACACTTAAGAGGAGCCAAAAGGAGTCCAGTGAAACAGAATTTCAGAAAGTGGAATGATCACAGAATGAGAGGAAGTTTCAGAGGGTTCAGAAGGGTCCCTCGACTGACATTATAGGCCATGTTCAGCATTTAGGAACATCAATTTAGAAGTTTGAAAACATTGCACGTAGTTGCACTTTACCATTTATAGTAATAAGTGTATCTTAAAAGTCACTTAAGACATTGATTTGAAAGTTAAAACTGAATTTTGAGGTTATGAAAGAATTGAGTTAGCTACAGGATATGGCTGGTGGCGTGAAGGTGGCATTGGCACAGACTTCGCTAATGGACATGGGGTCTAATTTAGAAAAAATTGAAAGCCAGACAGCAGCTTTAATAATCCAGGCAGGAAGGCTAGAGACCAGAGGCTCAGAATCAGTCAAAGAACACAGCAATGTAGGAGAGGGTAGACAATAGACTTTATTGAAAATGATTTTTATGGCAGATGCTTTATATATATCATTTCATTTAGTTCTAACAACTGCATAACAAAATGGGTATTTTTTTCCCTTTTTTTAAATATTTTTAAGAAATCAAGGAATAGGGACTGCAAATAATATATCCTGGATAACATGATAGCAGTGAGACTGTTACTAGAATATAGAATTTTCTCGGGTTCTAAAAGCTGTGTTTGGGGCGCCTGGGTGGCTCATGGTTTGGGCCTCTGCCTTCGGCTCGGGTCATGGTCTCAGGGTCCTGGGATCAAGCCCCGCATCAGGCTGTCTGCTTGGCAGGGAGCCTGCTTCCCCCTCTGCCTGCCTGCCTCTCTGCCTACTTGTGATCTCTCTCTGTCAAATAAATAAATAAATAAAATCTTTTAAAAATATTTTAATAAATAAATAAAAGCTGTGCTTTTTTCCAGTATAAAAATTCATTTTTCTACTCTTCTGTTCTATAGTTTGGGTCATAGTGTCTTGATATCAAGATACCCTTTATGTATGGTATCTGACAGCAGTGAGAGAGGCAAAGACATATCCTAATCTTGCTTAACTGAGGCTTCTAGAAAGTAGATAACACTAAGCCCAATTTAGCAGCGCTAATTTTCTTCTTTACTATTTTTCAGTGTAACCATTTATTTTTATATTTATTTTTCAAACAACTTTATTGAATTATCCTTAAAACTTCATGTTTAGCAATCATTTTGAAATTGATGTATTTGTAATTTGTTGTATTTAATTTGGTATCAAGAAGAAGAGAAACAAAACCATTTACCTTTATGGTCCTCGTATTATAGATTCAAACATTTAGAACTGGAAGAGACAAAGAGGTCATTTGAGCCCCTGAAGTTCCTTGATACATACAGTGAATTTTTTTTTTAAATTGAATTTCTACTATATGCTAGGTACAGTTTTCTAGGTGTTGTGAATACTCCATTGAACAAGTCCTTGACACCATAGGACACAATTAATCTAATGAATTATAATTCAAAATCAGGGAGTAGGAAATGATATGAAGTAAAGCAAATGGATGGAAAGTTGGTTAAGGAAGGACTATCTGAAGGAAGTGACTGCTGATAGGACATTTCTCCAAAGAAGACATACAGATGGCCAACAGACACATGAAAAAAAAATGCTCAACATCATTGGGCGTCAGCAAAATACACATCAAAAGTGCAATGAGATACCACCTCACACCAGTCAGAATGGCTAAAATTAACAAGTCAGGAAACAAATGCTGGTGAGGATGTGGAGAAAGGCAAACCGTCTTACATTAATGGTGAGAATACAACTTGTAAAGCCACTCTGGAAAACAGTATGGAGGTTCCTCAAGAAGTTAAAAATAGAGCTACCTTACAAACCAACAATTGCTCTATTAGGTATTTACCTTAAAAATACAAGTGTTGTGATCCTAAGGGGCACCTGGAGTCCAATATTCATAGCAGTAATGTCCATAATACCCAAACTGTGGAAAGAGCTGAGATGTCCATGGACAGATGAATGGATAAAGAAGAACACATACACATACACACATGTACATATACATACACGCAATGGGATATTCATGGCTCTCATTCAGCCATAAGAAAGGATGAATACTTATGTTTACATTGATGTGGTTGGAACTGGAGGGTATTATGCTGAGCAAAATAAGTCAATCAGAGAAAGATAATTACCATATGGTTTTACTCTTATGTGGAATATAAGAAACAACACAGAGGATCATAAGGGAAGGGGGAACAACTGAATGGGAAGTCATCAGAGAGGGAGCCATACCATGAGAGATTCTGATCTGTAGGAAACAAACTGAGGGTTGCTGGAGGGGAGGTGGATGGAGGGATGGGATAACTGGGTGAAAGGCGTTAAGAAGGGCAAGTAATGTGATGAGCACTGGCTGTTATAAATAACTGATGATTATTGAACACTACCTCTGAAACGAATGTTGGCTAATTGAATTTAAATTAAAAAAAGAAATCCAGGGATGCCTGGGTGGCTCAGTTGGTTGGACGACTGCCTTCGGCTCAGGTCATGATCCCGGAGACCTGGGATCAAGTCCCGCATCAGGCTCCCAGCTCCACGGGGAGTCTGCTTCTCCTTCTGACCTTCTCCTCGCTCATGCTCTCTCACTGCCTCTCTCTCAAATAAATAAATAAAATCTTAAAAAAAAAAAAAGAAATCCAAGGGAATCTAAGGAGTGGCATATGGAAGAAGTAAATTCAAGGCAAAGGGAACAGAAAGCTTCGACAAAGACACTGAAAGAAGTAGCATTCTTGGCAGGTTGGAAGAAGGGCTGTACTTAAGATTTTATAAAAACTTAATGGTTAATGATGGTTAATGACTATTTAAGCTAAGAAACTGAGTTTATACTTCTTGGTTAACAGAAGAGACTTTCAAAGATCTATCACTTATTTAATGATGATTGAGTCTCTGCCCAGGAATCTACTAAATTCAAATCTGGCTTCTTTTTTTTTTTTCTTTTTTTTTTAAATTTTTTAAAAATTTCATTTCTTTTCAGCATAACAGAATTCATAGTTTTACAACACACCCAGTGCTCCATGCAATGCGTGCCCTTCATAATACCCACCACCTGGCTCCCCCAACCTCCCACCCCCTGCCCCTTCAAAACCCTCAGGTGGTTTTTCAGAGGCTTCTTTTTGTTTTGAGAATTGTATTGAAAGCAGTCTCTTTTCATTATTAGGATTTAATCTCCTAAAAACTAAAAATCACCTCCAGCTTACAGACTTAGAACATCGTTTTAGAATTATTAAGGCAATGACACAAATGGACTCAGAGGGAAAACAGGTCTCTGTTGGTGCACAGTATTTTATAAATTATGAAAACTCTGGAATTTTAGGATTGAAAGTGATCTTCAAAGTCATATCTCTGTATTAAGTTCTCTGAATTAAGTTCATCTCTGAATTAAGTTCACATATTTTGTCCTCACAACCTTTGCCAAAATTATTATTATCATCTCTTGTTTTAAGATGGGGAAAATGGAAAAACACAGGGGCTCAGGGATTTCCCCGAGATTATACACTATTAGGCATTCAACCTATAATAGAGATTATACACTATTAGGCATTCAACCGGGCAGTCTGACTCCAGAAATTGCATTTAACCATTACCTGTAGATAGTATGAAGAAACAGAGACTGATGGTTCAATGAGTTTTCCAGCATCGCACCCACACAGAATTTCAGCCTTATCATATATGGCCCTAGAATGTGAGTCTTAATCATTATTCTGCTACGAAGCATCATTCATTCTTGAAGAATATCTCATGGTTATCTCCATTTAAACTCCACACTGGGCAAGAACTCTAGGAGAATGCACAGGGGCATTTTTAGCTAGAAGAACCTTTATTTAAATCCAGTTTTGTACTTGCTACCTTGCAGTCTTGAGCAAGATAATTAACCTAAGTCTTAGTTCGCTTATCTATAAAATGTGGATAATCATACTTGCTAAATTATGTTGTACAAAGAAAGGAATGATGTAAAGTGCCTGATACAGTACTGAGTATATATGAAGTCATTAAAAATGGAGCAATTATTATTATTCCAAAGAGGCAACTAAGGTCAGAGAAATTACATCACAAAGCTAGTAGTGGAATATCCAGGGTACAAATTAGGTTTCTTGATGACTATATTTCTAGCACTGAGCTACACAAAGGACAAAGTAGTTACAAGATTCATAAAAAAGCGTCCTGCCAATTTATCTGTATGTCTCCTGTTATTCCAGTTCAGAATCTATGGTTTAACTTCCTCAAGCTAGTTTACTGAAGTTGAAGTTTGAACCATACTACTTCTACATTACATATAATGTCAAAGAATTCTGTGTAATATAATATATATTACTCTTCCTCTCCCAGTTAGATTATAAAATTCTCACCAAGGGATCTGTTTCTTGGTCATGTGTTTTTTTTATTTCTCTATTTTTGAACTTTACCTTCCAATGTGAAAGAAAGGTATTTGATGTGAGCAAACCCACAAATTAACTACTTTAAAAAAATCAGCTTTGTTGAGGTCTATTCTACATACAGTAAATCGTACCAATTCTAAGCATAGGATTCAATGAGTTTTGACCAGTGTATAGAGTTGTGTAGCCACCACTACGATCTAATATGGAACCACTCCATCCAAAATGGTAGCCACTAGCCACCTGTGGTGACTGATCACTTGAAATGTGACTAGTCCTAACTAACTTGGGACTTAAGTGTGAACTACACACTCTATTTCAAAGGTTTAGTATGAAAAAATTTGATTATCTCTTTAGTTATAGTAAGTATAAATTGAGAAATATTTAGATATATTAAGTAGAATGTATTATTAAAATTAATTTTCTCCATTTCCTTTTGCTTTTTGAATTTGGCTAGTAAAATATTTAAATCACACCCATACCTGGCACTGTACTTCTTTTGGATAATGCTTATACAGAACATTGTCATCAGCCGTAAAATCTTCCCTCTTGCCACTTTGCTGTTAATCTTCTTCCCCCATCTCAGCCCTTAGCAATCACTAATATTCTTTCTGTCACTGTAGTTTTGCCTTTTCTAGAACATCAAATAAGTGAAATCATGCAGTGGTTTCTGGTTTCTTTGATTTAACATAATGCTTTTAGAGATTTATCCATGTTGTTATGAATCAGTGGTTTGTTCCTTAATTGTTGGGTGGTATTTATGAATGATTATTTCAGTTTTTAATCTACTTCTCATCTGAATGATATTTGGGTTTTGCCATGTTCTTACTATTATAGTAAGTTTGCTATGCATATATGAGTACAAGTCTTTACATATACACATGTTTTGTTTCTATTGGGTAAAAATACTAGGATGGGATTACTGCATAGTGTAGGATAAGTATACACTGGACTTACTCTTCTTAGCAGAAGAAACTACTAAGCTGTTTTCCAAAATGGCTGTAACACTTTATGTTCTTGCTAGCAGCGTGATAGCTCCAGATGTTCGTATTTTCATCAACTTGATATTGTCAGTTCAAATTTTAGCCATTCAAGGGAATGTCTATGATATCTCATTGTGGTTTTAGTTTATATTTTCCTTAAGACTAATGATATTGAGGATCTTTTCTCAGGTGCTTATTTACCATTCATATTTCTTCTTTGATGAAATGTATCATTTGAGTGTTTTGCCTAGTTTATAAAAGTTTTCTGTCCTTCAGTTGGGTTGAGAGGGTAAAGAGTCCTTTAAATACATTGGATATGGTAGTGCCTATTTTTATGTCTTAAAGCTCATTTATATTTTTCTTCTGTAGCGTTTAACCTGCTGACAATATAATGCATCATATTTCTTTCATTTCAAATATTACAGTTTTCATCTTTTTCTTATCAGCTCTTTGTTATTTTTGTTATAACTTACATATTTTCTTCCTCATATTCCTATTTTCCTTACATTCTTGAATAAATGGAGCATTCTTGTAGTATTTTTTAAAAAGGATTCTTCTCTGAATTCCATTATCCCTATTATTTTTGGGTCTGTCTTTATTGTTTGATCTTTTTTTCCATTTATTGATGTTATTTTCTTTTTTTTTTCATTGATGCTGGACATTTTGGATTTTTTGTTGTTTATTGCTGGGTTTTTATATACAGTTTAATAATGATACACTTTGTTCTGGTACAGGCTACGTGGAATCAGGTTGATTCTTTTGAAGCTTGCTTTTAAATTTTGTTAAAGTGGGTTCAGAGTAGCCTTTAGCCTCAGGTTAATTCACTTTCACTGCTGTGGTGATGACTGTGTGATGCTTCTTACTGGTATTCCATGTGATTACCCTGGCTGGTGGAAATATGCACTGTGTGTGGTGAGCTCTTCGTGAGTTCTGAGAATTGTTCAGATTGAGGTGGGTTGTTTTTTGTTGTTGTTTTGTTTTTTCTTTTTTGCTTTTTGTTTTTGTTGTTATTGTTTTGTTCCCCCCCACCCCCCAGGCTTGGGTAGTTTCTTCTACTACAATTGCATATTGGTATTTTCAGAGTCAAGGGGACCCCTTAACAGACTTGGGAGCACTATCTCTGCAGAGCTTGCTCATCTCTGGTACTCGGGTACTCTTGCATTTTCTACCCCCCTTGCCCTCCCTAAACTCTGCTCTCTTTCTTCTCAACTCATTGGGAATCCGGGTCTCCATCTGGATTCCCCTCTGCACTGCAGCCTGACAGCTACCCCCAGGCTGTACCTTGCACTTTCATTGGATTTATTTTACCCTCTCTAAGGAATCACAGTTCATTGTTTCATATTTTGTCCAGTTTTCTAGTTGTTTGAGGCGGAAGTGTTCATTCATTATTCTGTCATGGCTAGAAACAGAAGTCCAAATACTTTCAGGTTTGAGATCAAATATCTTTTAAACCTGCACGCATTGCATGTGCAGCCTGAGTTCTTCCTCCCATCATCAGTTCAAAATGTCAGCCCTCCTGGTGAGTCTTCAAGAGGCTAGTTCAATTTTTGCCCTCTAGGTTCCAAGAAAACACAGCTAAGAATATTAACATACTAACATTCAAGAAAAGGCAATCTACAGATTATAATAAACATGCTTGTTTCTAAATTTTAAGGTTCCATTTTCACATCAAGTTAGAGCATTAAAATACATTTTAACTGGAGTATTTTTCCTTGAACTCTCCCATAAATGGCTTCACTCAGCTATATTTTGATGTTGTGCTTACAGCTTTCATTAAGGTGATATAAAAGCATATTGTACCTTCAGTTGAAACATTCACACACAACCACAGAGTCAAACTTAAATTACTGTATTGCATCTTGCATTACTTTTTTACCCCCTTGGTTGCCAAAAAGCTCTGAATTAAATCTAATTTTCAGTCTTTTATTTTTGGCTTGGTGAAAATCTTGGACAATATGAAAGAATAAATTAATAGATGTCATTTAACATACTTACGTAGTTTTAACTCATTTCAACTTTGTTGTTCCATTATGTTACTATGATTTTAATAGCAGAATATACATTTTTGAATAATGAAAAAAATAAAATATTTTTCTATATTTACAGTGCTAGACACAGCATTCAGCAAACCCTGATAAAACAGAAGTCCATTTGCTGGCAGACTAAAGATAGTTAACATATTCTTTCTTCCTTTCTTGAATAGGTAAGTGAGCAGGCAGGGATTTATTCAAGTCAGTTTATCTCAGTGCCAAGCACATATTGGCACCTACAATGCACAAAATGTGGTGGATGCTGGGAAATAAATTGAGGGATGTGGTCTCTCTTTTGATGGCACAATCACTCCAGAATTCTCTTCTTTATTGATGTTATTAGAACAAAGCAGTCTCTCTGCTTGGAATGTTCCTTCTCCTTGCAACACACATCACCCAGATAATCTCCTGTCTTGCTCTTTGCTTCATTTAAGTTCTTCCTTAAATGCCACTTCATCAAAGACATCTTTGCAGGTCATAGTTCCTAAAATGGAACTCGCTCTTTACACTTTATTTTCTTACTCTGCCTTGTGATGCTTCATTGTTCTTGTTACCACTGGACAGTCTGTATTATGTGTTTATTTCCTTCTCTTCCTCACTTCGAAGTAAGTTGTATGAGAGGAAGAACTTTGGTGTGTTTATCACAGTATTCATAGGTCCTGAAATGTACCTAATATAAGTAAATGTTCAATAAATATTTGCTTGATCAACCAATAAATGAAGAAAAAATGAATTCTTTTTTAATCTGATTATAGCTATTTTTTAAAAGATTTTATTTATTTTTTTGTCAGAGAGAGAGAGAGAGAGAGAGAGCGAGCGCACAGGCAGACAGAGGCAGAGGGAGAAGCAGGCTCCCTGCTGGGCAAGGAGCCTGATGTGGGACTC
This sequence comes from Mellivora capensis, assembly GCA_004024625.1. NCBI lineage: Eukaryota > Metazoa > Chordata > Mammalia > Carnivora > Mustelidae > Mellivora > Mellivora capensis. The sequence continues at coordinate 44,367 of PISX010003077.1, forward strand.
GATCCCAGGACGCTGGGATCATGACCTGAGCCGAAGGCAGCTGCTTAACCAACTGAGCCACCCAGGCGTCCCTGATTATAGCTATTTAAATTTAGCCTGAAATATTTGTAGCTAGACTCTCCCACTGCTGGCTAGCTGTATTATAACTGATTGAGAATACAGTTTCTAAACTTCCTGTTGTTTGTATAAAGGGTATTGTAGATGTAGAGTTTAATTGTACATCCCCAAAAGGCATTAAGGCTGAAATAAGATGCCAAAAACCTTTGCTATCATCTATCTGTGGCTAAAATCTAAGCTTTTGAGATAGATTTATTTATTTATTTATTTATTTATTTATTTATTTTTAAAGGTTTTTATTTGAGAGAGAGCAAGTGCTCAAGAGACCATGAGCAGGGTGTGTGATGGGGGGAGCAGGAGAGGGAGGAGCAGACTCTCTGCTGAACAGAGTCCAACACCGGGCTTGATCCCAGGACCTGGAGATCATGACCGGAGCTGAAGGCAGACATTTAACCAACTGAGCCACCCAGGTGCCCTGCTTTTGAGACACTAATACTTCGATTCCAAAAGTTAATTCAAATAGACCACAGTGGTGTTACATACTAAGATCTTTAAATATCTTTGGTTTGTTTTTTGAGGAAGTTTTCTGCATTGTGCTATTACTCTGTTTTGAATATGGAATTGTATCATACTTTCAGGAAGAATAAATGGTCTGTTACTTATTTTCAATTTTTATGAAAATGTTACTATTCCCAGAGAGACTAAACTCTGTATATTAGAAATTATCATTCTAGCCGCACATGGGAAATTATGGGATTAATTTTGCTGTGTGTATTGCTGGTGAAGTGAGCAGTATTGTTGTACTCAGAGTCTTTGATGTTTTAGGAACTTACCATCACAGACTTTTAACCGTACATTTTCAACTTATAAGAAAAATATCTGGATTTATTGTCATATCCTTATAGAGGACTTCTGCTAAAATTCTGCAAAGTAGATCTCTTTTCTATGTTTTGATTTCTCTTACATATTTGTTTAATATGGTTCAATAAAATAAAGCAAATAAATGTTTTATAATCAGAAACAAAAAAAAAAACCCAGAAGGGATGTGTAATTATATTTATCTTTTTTTTTTTTAGATTTTTATTATTTGACAGAGAGAAAGTGAAAGATCACAAGCGGGCAGGCAGAGAGAGGGGGAAGCAGGCTTCCTGCTGAGCAGAGAGCCCGATGCAGAGCTCTATTCCAGGACCCTGAGATCATGACCTGAGCCAAAAGCAGAGGCTTAACCCACTTAGCCACCCAGGTTCCCCTGTAATTATATTTAGATCCACTTCTTCAGTTTACTTTGCTGAGTCAGAACATGACTTTCTGCAAGACACAGAGTTAGTCAGGACTGCACATCAGAAACCTCCTGTCCAGTTTACTAACACACCAAACTTCTTTGGCTCCAAATTCTTTAGACATCATGCCTTAAATGTTGCTTCAATAGTAAAATTTTGCTCATAGAGGTATATTTGCCAGAAAATAAACCACAGTCTACCTTTACAAGAAATTAATCATAGAAAAGGAAGGATCTTAATGGCTTTTTGTGAAAATAGTGTTTTCTGAAACTGGTGCATGAAGGTTTGGTATTAGCGATGGAGTAAAATCACTTTGCCTTCCTCAGATTATTTAGTTCAGTTGTAGGATGCATTGTAAAGATTCCTAACTATTGATTTCGTTAAAAATTGGCATCTGCTGCTGAAGAATCACTGTGACTCTTCATGGAAAGGTAGCAGTGAGTTGTTGATATCGCTCGGCATCATGGAGTAGGAGAAATCCTGCCTTGTGGAAGCTCCTTGGTGTCCCTTCCTCCTTCTTGAGATCTTCAGGAAGCTGAAGGACCTGAGACAGGGCTGATGTTGAGTGTGCTTCTCCAAAAGGCTGGAACTTTAAAATATTTTTTTCTTTCGTCAGATTTCCTGGTCTTGCCCTGCTTCCTATTTTGTGTCTTAAAGTTCTGAAATGGGGCCAGCTTGTCTCTGTTGGAAAAAGTCCCTAGAGTTCCTCTTTTGGTGAAGTATTTTTCCATACATGTTGACAGTGATAGAGGACAGACATCAATTTACACCAAGTAAGCTCTGGAAGGAGCCTTGGCTTTTCCAGTGAAGATCATGGTAATCTATACTTGTAGTTTTTAGTATGGTATTAAAACCACAGAGAAAAACAAGCCTATAAACACACATAAATAGACAATGTAGTATAATTCCATAACATTAAGTTGGTATGATAGCCATTAAACACAATGAATCAACTATATGGATATTTTTCTCCTGTGCAATCTGTGAGAACATTTTAGGCTTCCATGTGGCCTCTGAGTGAAATTCACTTTTCATTACCAATCTACTTATGCTAAAGCATATGCTCTATTACTTTCCAGGAAATGGGAAGTCCTATTCCACTGTGAATACATAAATACACACCAACACATTACATACAAATTAAATTAAGATCTCTAGCCATCATTCATTATTTTCAATGTACAGTTGAAATGAGAACATCACAGTAATGAACTTGGGTTATTAACACCCATTTCTCTTTATTTTTTTGAGATGATGGTTTATAGTGATCTTAAGAAACTGTTTTTGTATTTGCACTTAAAAAAAAGTTTTCAGCTCTCTGGCTTGTTTAGAAAACAGCAAAAAAATACCTGTCTTCCCGTGAGGCCTTTTCATGGTAAGTCCAGCACGCACCAGGAAGACTTTTTATTTGGTAGAGTCTTGTTTCAAAAGATGGTATACTGTCATGCAGATGTATTCATTTCTAGGCAGAACACCAAGTTATTTGCTAGTGTTTTTCCCTTTAGGAGCTTTCGTGATTCTAAACATTTAATGAGATAGGTAAAGCAAGTCTTTCTGAAGACAAATTGGATAGTGTAGAACACAAAAACCATTCCAGGCTTCCAGGTGAATATAATCAATCTCAGTTGTAAAAGCATCAACCTAAGACAGTAAAAGCTATTTGCAGCTCTTGTTGCTATGAAATAAATGTCAGTAAAACAACAACAGCAGCAACAAATCTCGACACTTAAGGTGAAACTAGAGTTTAGACATTTCATCTGAAATTTTTTTAAAAAAGCTTCACATTCATTTTAATGTCTTTTATCGATTGATACAATGATGTTAATATGTATTTGTATTATTGAGCATAGTATCCAAAATATTCAGTTCTACTCACAGGGTCATTTTAAATTATTTGATTCAACCTTCAGATCAAGTCAAACGAATGATTTCATATCCTCTTCCAATGAACATAGCTTGTTTGAATTTGACTGAATTTAAGTCAAACCATTGGTCATATAGAAAGTCTCTATTCCTGCACTATTGATTCCATCCATTAATCTTCTCAACTATTTTTCAGCTCATTGTTTTGTCTGTGGTGCAGATGGTGGTTGGAGAAATGAAATCTGTATTGACTAAAATGATCAAATTATTTTAGTATCTCTTGCTAGTCATTGTACCTGATCATTCAGGGGTAAGGCTATTAATGCATTGTAATTAGGACATAGAGCTACTGAAACTCTGTTTTAGATGATCCTGGTAGAGATAGATCTAAAATAGACTAAGAGATGTCTTGGGAAGCTTCTTGAAATTCTTTTTGTTTCATAGTTTTCTTTGCCAATTATAGGAGAGAATACATAGGTAATTGGTGATGATGATATAATTCTTCAGGCATAACAATAGTTCTGTAGGTGAGGTTAGGTGGCCATATTAATATTGCTAGGATTTTTGTGATAGGTATTTTTGTTAGTATATCAAGGATCAAATCTGTGGGCTCTTTCCAAAAGGATACACAGGTGACTCATGTGGAGTTAATTATTATGGATTGTGGGCTCCTAGACAAGAGATCTTCTGATTTGTCTGATTGTAGAAAGATCAAGTCATTCACTGTCAGCACTTTTCAGTTGAAAAGTTAGCCTTACTATAAATTTCCAGCACTTCTGCTGGGTCTAGGTCACATAAACACCTGAATGTTCTAGGTAGAAGTCTGAAAGTGTTCATAAATGCAGATCAGTGTTGTTGGAGAGGATCCCGATTTTCAAATCATGACTTAAACCTAGATTTTCAATAAAGAGCAGTAAGTGATGTGACTTTGAGATAATGATAACCAGTGGACACACTTCTGTAACATTTCTGAGTATGGAAGTGGGAATGAATGTGGTCGGCGGACCTTGGGGTGCCTCATTGTCTTTAACTTAAGAAGCTTTAGCTAGTCTAGGAGAGTTCCATTGTGTAAACCTGAGAGAAAGTGATCAAGGTCAGTGCAAACACCATTCTGCAAATTGTGTCTCCAAATCTTGAGCATGATTTTCAGAGATAAAGTATGATTAAGCACGCAGCATTTTTCCTGGCACGGAGTGAGTGCCAAATACATGGTAGATGGTACTAAGGGGGGAGGGTAGTAATGCTTAACAGCTAATAGCATAGACTCTGAAGTCAAACCATCTGCATTTTCATCTTGCTTCCGTGATAACCAGCAGGGTAAACTTGAGAACGTTATTTAACCTCTTGGAGGCTTACAAGGTAATAATAGGATCTACCTTAGATAGTTGTCCGAAAAATAAATGCCAATACATACAAAGCAATCAAAACCATGTTCTAGTGTGTAGGTAGTGCTCAGTTTAAGTATCAGCTACTTTTACTACTCGTGCAGTTGTGATGATAATTACCACTAGCATCACCAGGACCACCGCAACTGCTGTTCTCCTGACTATCTTGTTAGGAATTAGTTGGGAAATACAGAGGTTTGGGATAAGCAGAGTTAGGTAAGTCATGAGCTAGTTAGTATGACCTCCTGGGGCAGGGCTGAAGCTTAATTTGTAACACCTGTGGAGCAAGAGAAAAAATAGGTTATCAAGAGGATTAACTTACCTGATTAGTACTTTTATCAACTTTAGTAAACTATTTATAAATGAAGAAATCGTACTCTCTTGCTCAAAATTTAAGGCATGCCAGGACGCTTGGGTGGCTCAGTTGTTAAGCATCTGCCTTCAGCTCAGGTCATGATCCCAGGGTCCTGGGATTGAGCCCCACATCGGGCTCCCTGCTCAGTGGGGATCTGCTTCTCCCCCTGCTTTTTTCCTTCTCTCGCTGTCTCTCTCACTCACTGTCAAATAAATAAATTAAATCTTAAAAGAAAAATTAAAGGCATGCCAAATTTTTACCAACATGAAAAAACCTGAGCACTGGGGCGCCTGGGTGGCTCAGGGGGTTAAAGCCTCTGCCTTCGGCTCAGGTCATGATCTCAGGGTCCTGGGATCGAGCCCCACATCGGGCTCTCTTTTAGGAAAAAAAAAAAAAAGACCTGAGCACCAAAATTCACTAAGAAAAGCCTTATATAGTATAAACTTTGAAACAGTTTTCTGGCAGTTATATTGTTTTCAAAGAATTGACACCTGTTCCTTTTTTTTTTATTGTGGCAAAATATACATAACATAAAAGCTACCATTTTAATCATTTTGAAGTGAACAGTTCAGTGGCATTTAAGGACATTTAGACTGTTGTTCAAGCATCACCATCATTCTCTAGAACATTTTCACCTTCACAAACTGACACTCTGCACCCATTCCCCCCTCCCTCGGTCTCCCGGCAACCCCCATTCTACTTTCTGTCTCTATGAATTTGACTCTTCTAGGTATATCTTACAAATGGAACCATGTAATACTTTCCAGTTGTAGTCTTGTTGAATTCACTTAGCATCATGTCTTCAAGTTTTATCTACATTGTGGCATGTGTCAGAATTTTATTCTTTTTTAAGGATTCATACTATTTTGTTGTATGTATATATCACATATGGTTTGTCCATCCACCTGTTGATGGACTTTCGAGTTGTTTCTACCTTTGATATTGTAAATAATGCTGCTGTTATGTACACTGGTGTATCTGTTTCTTTTTAAAGATTCTTGTCTAAAGCTTAGGCTTTGCGTTAAAATGAATGTCCTCCCATAGTAGTTTGAATTAGTGTGCTTTCTCTTATCTCATATGTTGGATATTAGAATGGTACCTTAAAACAGTGAGTATCAAACTTTAATATGCATCCGCATCACCTACCTAGAGAGATTATTAAATACAGATTGCTGGGTCCTACCCCCAAGTTTCTGATTCAGTAGGTCTAGAGTAGGGCCTGAGAGTTTGCCCTTCTCATGCTTTGCCTGCTGTAGCAGCTGGCGTAGGGAGCACACTCTGAGAACCACTGCCTTGCAGCACTGTCGTAGTCGATAAAATCCCTCAGGTATTGGTTTTGCCATTTGGTTTTTCACTCTGGGCAAGCCACTTTCCCTCTTCACCTAAAAACTAGAGTAGTATACTAATATGTGTGAATTATTCTCTAATGAAAAATTCCATGGATAGATATCTCTTCATAGGAATACAGGAATGTAGGAGAGAAGTGGCACTCTCCATTTGAGAGCTTTATAAAAAGATTTATTTACAAAGGGATATAAAGGCCGCCACCAAGATGAGTTCAGTTACCCAGGTTGGAAATAGTGGTGCTTTTACTGTCCCTAAAGCCTCAAGAGAGAGGGGAGGGAGCCTTTTATACGTGAGGGATCTAAGGGGATGAGCCTGCCAGTTAGTCTGTGATGACCTCTCAGGGTAGAGTTCTGGAGAATCCTTTCCCCTGGCAGCCTGCTTCTACTCTCCATTGGCTGGACACAAAGAAAAGTTGGGGCAAGAGAGCCAAGTGACTTCCTTCGTAAGATCAGCCTTTTGTAGCACGAAGGATAGCAGGGAAAAGTGGGGAGTGCATGTAGAGGGAACAAGTAGAGGCTATCCAGCTCACTGGAACTGGCAAACATAAGAAGCATCTGCTGGAACATCTATCATAGTGAGGTGCTTTTTTTTTTTTTTTTAATTGTAGCTAATTTTTTTTTCATTGCCACTAAGGTTCAAAACATGATCTTAAATCGCGTTTCTTTGCCTTTTCAGTCCCAAGTGAGTATAATTGTTGCTGTCTAACAGATGTTGATTAGTCACACTCATTATAGTCTGGGGCCTTGTTTATGTCACGGAAATGTTTGCAGGTATGATTGCATGTAGAGTGAGGCTTAGGGATGAAGGGCACTGTACCCTACTTGATTTCAGCTTTCTGGCCAGCTGTGGATCAGCAAGTCATGTATTCATTAGGAGCCATACTTAGCATGTGTGTACTCACTCAATATATACATACACATACTTAGGAGCTTACGTTTAATTTGAGAGAAAAGGGAGACCTACTTAAAAAATCAAAGGAGTAATAAAGAGGTAGAAATCATCCCAAACTCTTCCAAGTTGGATGTTCTTGTGTTGCTTCCTTTTAGTTCTTTTTTATTCAGAGCATTTATTACAATTAATGATGATCTATTTAGAGAAATTATTTATTGAGTCTCTGTGTGTCTCACTCCAGACCTTAATGAGGGTGGAACTACAACTTTTTTCCCTAATGGGGCATTGGTGAATGTATATTGAAATAATTAAATAACCACATACACAGAGATTGCAAAAATAAGCAATAGGTTAGTACTTTCAAGTGGATAAGCCAAGACTTACCAGATGTCTACCCTAAGCCAGATGGTTTACATATGATCTCATGCATATCTCATAATCACCATAGCTAAGACGACAATCATGAATGAGGTGGAGAGGAGAACACCTAAGTGTACCATGCCTCTGCCATGTGTGCTGCCTGATTATTATGCAGCTCCAGTCTCCTCTAGTCTCTACTGTTGTGTGTATTTTCCTCCCATGTGTCAAGCATCAGTGCATCCACAATTTATCATATTTAATCATTTTGAAGTTTTTTTTTTAATTTACCCAGGGCTTCTTGTCCACGAATCAGCAAATCTCCATAGTACCTCTGTAAGGGAGTTGGTGTCCTCCCCACTTTGCAAAGGATTCGGGAACAGAGACTCAGAGAAATGTGGTGACCTTCCTAACATAACACAACAAGTACACAGAAAAGAAAAGAACTGAAAACTGGGTCTTCCGAATCTATTGCTGCCCTAAGCAATGAGATTGTTTTGTGGTTTGTCTCAAGTGATTGGTAACAGGGTCTGAAATGGCCAAGTTTCTTTTTTGTTCCTCTTCTCCCTTGGTGTTAAGTTTTTGAAACAAAATTGGGATTCTCATTTAGAATTCTCAAGCACTGAAAGGTGCTTTCCCCCCATGGATTTGAGTCAGATGTGCGAATAGCATGCAAAAAGGTTAATCTGTTTACCCAACTAGAACATTTTGCACTGGAGAAAAAACCTTGCAGTTGCATTGCTGTGTTGCTCCAGATGTCCTATGCTTTGAGCTGCTTTATTTGCATTTGATATTTCAAAGCTTGTGATCAATTTACAATTATAATTACCATCAAAATTTTACTTTAACTAGCATTTTGTGGGGGAAAACATCAATTTACATTATTTTGCAGAGTTGGAAAATATCTAATGGTTTATAAAACAAAAATGGGTTTCGTCAGGACAAGTAAGTACAGAATTGCTATTGCTGCTCTGTGTTGTAATCATTTCCTAATACAAGATCCTGTTATTTTCATATATGTGTTTTACATTCACTGTGCTACTCCATAATGAGATAATTCTAATGATTGAATTATAGAGCTGCTCTAAGAGAATAAAGTGTCCAAATGTGAGGAAGAAAATGAAACAGTTGATTGTAAAATGTACATTGGATGTCTGTCTAGGCAGCACTTGTAACTAAATTAATAGTGAGTCTAATACCATTTGTTGAGTGTTTCTTCCTCTTCATATCTCTTTAAGAAATTCCAAAAAAATGTATTCAGTACATGCACAGTCAATAGAATTCTTGTCAGGGCATTAGAAGAATTCTTAAAAATACCTCAGTTTCTTTAAACTCTGCTAATAGTAGGAAAAAAGAATAAATTATGCATTGAATATATTGTTTTGAGATTTGATAGATAATAAAAACATTTATTAAATTTTGTATTAGGCACTGTGCTAAGTACATTATATGCCAAATTTATTTAATGCTTGCAAGAATCTTTTGAGGGTAATCACTTCCACTCTTAGGAACTCTTTCTAAAGATGAGGAAACTGAGGTTTATAGTATTTAAGTTGCCTAAGGTAAAATGTAGGTATAGCATAAAATAATAAGATAGGGTTTTTCTTTTTGTTTGTTTTGTTAAAAAAGATTTTATTTATTTATTTGACAGAGATCACAAGTAGGCAGAGGGGCAGGCAGAGGGGGAGGGAGGAGAAGGCTCCCTGCTGAGCAGAGAGCTGGATGAGGGGCTCGATTCCAGGACCCTGAGATCATGACCTGAGCTGAAGGCAGAGACTTAACCCACTGAGCCATCCAGGTGCCCTGATAGGTTTTTAAATAAAAGTGAAAACCAGGAAAGGGCAGAACTACTAATATCTGGTTGAGTTTTATTATTAGTCTGATACAAATAAAATATATTTTTTTAAGATTTTATTTATTTATTTGACAGAGAGAGATCACAAGTAGGCAGAGGCAGGCAGAGAGAGAGGAGGAGGCAGGCTCCCCGCTGAGCAGAGAGCCCCATGCAGGGCTCAATCCTAGGACCCTGGGATCATGACCTGAGCCAAAGGCAGAGGCTTTAACCCACTGAGCCACCCAGGTGCCCCCAAATAAAATATTTGATATGTAAAATTATACAAGCTTAGAATGAGAAAGAACCTTAGATTAAAAATGCCCTGCAAGGGGCGCCTGGGTGGCTCAGTCAGTTAAGCAACTGCCTTCAGCTCAGGTCATGATCCTGGAGTCCTGGGATGGAGTCCCACATCGGGCTCTCTGCTCAGCAGGGAGTCTGCTTCTCCCTCTGACTTCTCCCCTCTCATGCTTTCTCTCTCAAATAAATAAGTAAAATCTTAAAAAAAAATGCCCTGCAAATAGAGAATATGTCTAACTCATTTTTTAATGTCCTTGCATACAATAGCCCACAGAAAATATTAAATCTTCTTTAATCTGAAAGCCTTTCAGTGTTAGGGAGTATGTGGTTTAATTTATTCTTGAGAAGTTTCAGGCATAAAGAAAATATTTTATCTGTTAAGTAACAGTCTTTCTCCCATAATTTCCCCCTGTTGAAATTGTCTAAATCATGGAGCAAAAATGGGTATACTAAACAATAAGATAGGATTGATACTCAAAATGGATGATGCAATTCATATTGAGTTGTTGGAGTCTGTTATTATTTTGAGCTCCTGACCTACAGTGATTTATCTCAGTGCAATGATTCCCTTCTCTTGCCTACTTTGGATCATCTGGGTAATGGTTAAAACATATGGATCCCCAGATCCCACTACAGATAAAATGAACCTGAACATTTGGAGTTGGGCCAGACATTACAATTTTTTTAACAGCTCCCCAGATAATCTTGATGTGGAGTCAAAATTGAAAAGCACTGGTTTACATAAGACACCTAAGAATAAACCTAACCAAAGAGGTAAAGGATCTGTCTCTAAAAGCTACAGAACACTATGAAAGAAATTGAAGACACAATGAAGTGGAAAAAGTTTGCATGCTCATGGATTGGAAGAATAAATATTGTTAAAATGTGTATGCTACCCAGAGCAATTTATACATTCAGTGCAATCCTTATCAAAATATCATTAACATTTTTCACAGAGCTGGAACAAATAATCCTAAAGTTTGTAATGGAACCAGAAAAGACTCTGAATATCCAGAGGAATGTTGAAAAAGAAAACCAAAGCTGGTTTTCTTATAATATAGCTCGAAGCCAGACTTCAAGCTATATTATAAAGCTGTTATCATCAAGACAGTATGGTACTGGCATAAAAACAGATGCATAGATCGATGGAATGGAGGAGAGAACCCAGATATGGACCCTCAACTCTATTGTCAACTAATCTTTGACAAAGCAGGAAAGAATATTCAATGGAAAAAGGAGTGTCTCATCAATAAATGGTGGAGGGAAAATTGGACAGCCAAATGTAGGAGAATGAAACTGGATCATTTTCTTACACTCAAAGATAAACTCAAAATGGATGAAAGACCTACATGTGAGACAGAAATATATCACAATACCAGAGGAGAATATAGGCAGCAAGCTCTTTAACCCTGGCCACAACAACCTCTTGCTAAACCTGTCTCTAAAGGCAAGGGAAACAAGCAAAAATGAACTATTGGGACTTCGTCAAAATAAGAGGCTTCTGTACAGCAAAGGAAACAGTCAACAAAACTAAAAGGCAACCTATGGGATGGGAGAAGAGACTTAGAAATGACATATCAGGTAAAAGGCTAGTATCCAAGATCTATAAGGAACTTATCAAATCTTACCCCCAAAATCAAATATTCCAGTCAAGAAATGGGCAGTAGACATGAGCAGACATTTATCCAAAGAAGACATCCAAATGACCAATAGACACATGAAAAAAATGTTCCACATCACTTGGCATCAGGGAAATACAAATCAAACTACAGTGAGATACCACCTCACACCAGTCAAAATGGCTAAAATTAACAAGACAGAAAACAACAAATGTTGGGAAGGAGAAAGGGGAACCCTGTTACACTGTTGCTAAGAATGCAAGGTGGTACAGCTACTCTGGAAAACAGTATGGAACTTCCTTAAGAAGTTAAAATAGAGCTACCCTGCAAATCAGCAGTTGTGCTATTAGGAATCAAATGCAGTGATCTGAAGGAGCACCTGCACCCCAACATTCATAGCAGCCATTCCTACAATAGCCAGACTGTGGAAAGGGCAGATGAATGGATGAAGAAGATGTGGTATATGTATATATACATTGTGGAATATTACTCAGCCATCAGAAAGGATAAATACTTAACCATTTACATTGATGTGGATGGAACCAAAGGGTATTATACTGAGCAAAATAAATTGATCAGAGAAAGATAATTATCATATAGTTTCTCTCATATGTGGAATATAAAAAACAGTGTGGAGGCTCATAGGGGAAGGGAGGAAAAACTGAATGGGAAATCATCAGAGAGAGAGAAAAACCATGAAAGACTCTTAATTATAGGAAACAAACTGAGGGTTGTTGGAGGGGAGGTGGGTGGAGGAATGGGGTAACTGGGTGATGGACATTAAGGAGGACATGTGATGTGACGAGCACTTGGTATTACACACAACTGATTCATTATTGAACATTACATCTGAAACTAATGATGTACTATATGTTGGCTAATTAAATTTCAGTTCAAAAAAAAAAAAAAAAGCACTGGTTTAGAGAAAATGCTATGCATATGAAATACAGAGGGTTATTACCAGGCAAGAAACAACCTATCTACCCAGCCAGAATAATCCAGAATGGCATTGTTTTTATGAATTTATCAAGAATTGATGACATTGTTTTTATGAGTCCATCAAAAGTTGATAGATTCATTAAGGTCCAAAATTTGATTTTAATCCTGCCATAAGAGTTAATCAGGAAATTAATAATGTTAGTCAAACATAAAATTTTCTGATATAGAGTGTAGAATCCTGGAACTTTGGGGATTCTCCACTGGGGACATCCACCATCTGAAAATCTCTTCCTCCTTTTTGATTAGCTGGGCAGACATAATCATCAAATCATTATTCTGGAAGGCTGATCTGAGCAGAGTTGAGTGTTGGCATATTTTGCTTAAGGTGTAGGGAATCCTGATAAAATGTCCTAGCTTTGTCAATTACTGACAACACTCTTTTGTTCAAATTGTGGTGTCTTACAAATTCAGGGTTGTATTTTAGCACTTTTTGAAAATTAAAAGTGGGTATCTTTAAAAAAAAAAAAGTGGGTATCTTTAATTACGTTTGCCAAATCTGTTTCTTTGACTCCTGTGCTTCTATGATTTTATTCTCAACTCTCCTTTCTTCAGATATAATACTTTATCTTACAGTTTTTTAGCATTGGCAACATTCTGTTTCTGTTAAATTTCCTTGATTGCTTTAGTCAAGGGTTCTAGGACCCTTGAAGCATAGCCTGTAAATGCTCATCAATGTGTAGAAGGTAGAAAATTTGGAGAGATAGAACAAACAGTTAGAAGAACAGTTTTACCTAGTTTTCCACTGAGACATTCATGAAGGTTGATGCTCACTTGCATGGGCATACCCAGATTTTGAAAACTGTCAAATCATCTCTGTTTTCTTCTTCTTTATTGGGTCTTTTTTTCATATTGTAGCTTTCCTCAAATGTCTGATGATAGTTGATTTTCCATTCAGATTCAGGGATGAATCAATGAAAAAGTTGGTTTGGAGTTCTGTTTGTAAGGATAGGTCCAGCTTTAGGGTACTCGGGCATAGTAAGTGGACAGGACATTTTGTGCTGGACTCCTTCTGAGTCACCCCCTGGCCCCTGACCCCCCAACCCATACATACATCTTGGAAGTTTCACCATATTGTTTGGTAAATTCTTTAGGAGCTCTTCCAATTTTTTGCCTGAGGACTGGGATGGGGGCATAAATCTCTTGAAGTCTATATAAAGACATTAGGCTGTTTTTCTAGCTCAGGGCTTATTCTGACTGCCTTTTTAACCGAAGCCTCCAGGAATTTACTAGCCTGAGTCTGTCTGTGTCTGCCCTGCGTTATCATTTACCCCTTTTCAATCCAGCTTTGGTCTTCTGAAGTGCCAATGACATACCCCTTCCCCCTTCTCTTCATCTTTGTGTACTTAATCAGAATTTTAAAAATTCCATTATTGGGGCGCCTGGGTGGCTCAGTGGTTTAAAGCCTCTGCCTTCAGCTCAGGTCATGATCTCAGGGTCCTGGGATCGAGCCCCGCATCGGGCTCTCTGCTCAGCAGGGAGCCTGCTTCCTCCTCTCTCTGCCCGCCTCTCTGCCTACTTGTGATCTTTGTCTGTCAAATAAATAAACAAAATATTAAAAAAAAATTCCATTATTATTTTAAATATATATAAGGAGGAAAAGAAGACAAACAGTTATGGATAAAGTAAAGCAGACATTCAGAAAAATTGTTGAATGTGGGCTGCCGCAAAGATAAGTAAATGTGGATTATATACATAGCTGCATTCCATCTCTTTGTCTGCTCAAGAAAGCTCTCACTAATTAAAAACAAACGAGAAACTGATGATAGTATAAAGATTTCCTTAACTTCTTAAATTAATGGATCCTGATACTTGAGTGTTAATGAGAAATTCCTTTTGAGCCTCTTGACAACTGTTTATGAATAACTTCTCTGTTAGAACACTGACTTAAAACAATTTCAGTAGAAAACCCAGAAGCATAGAATATCTTCACAATCTATTATTATGAAATATCTGGCAAGGTAACATTTAATACTGGTAGATACATGATTGTACTTCAGTGCAGAAAAATTAGCAGATTAAGTATACATACTGGAAGAGAGGTGATACTAACACTTGTGGAATTTATTTTCTTTTAAAAGGTTTACAAGGCAGCAGCTATTTCTAAATTATTTCGGTATTTCCCCATAGTACTCACTATAGAGTTTTATCCATTGGGAGTATGTGCTCAGTTTTCAGCTGATGATCTGAGTTAGTTTCTGAGACCCTGGCAGCCCACCAGCTTATAAAATAGGAGAGCTGGAAAGAATTTTCAGATCATCTGGTTTTTCCTTGATTCTGGGGCATTTTTCTTCTTCACATATAATCATTGTTGAAAAGAGGATGTGTATGAAAATTGATATGTACATATAATGTGTTAGTGCTCTTTCTAACAAAAATACAACAACACTATTGTTAAATCGATTACGTTGGTAATTCTATTAGAGTTGGTTGCATTGAAGATTTGAGTAGATACATTCCTCACTTGTTTCTAGTGTGCTGTACTTTTCTTTCCTCTTTCCTTTTGCACATGCTTTTATCTTTGCCTGGGATGTCCATTCCCTGTTTCTTGGTGAATTCCTCACCAATTTTTTCAGAACCTGTTCAAATGTCACCTTTTTTGTAAAGCCTTCCTAAAGTCTCACAGTAACAGCATTACGTTATTTCCTCTATGTGATACACATCACCATCTTCATCTTTTTTTTCTCTCTTTTTTAAATATTTTATTTATTTGAGAGAGAGAGACAGTGAGAAAGAGCATGAGTGAGGAGTTCAGAGGAAGAAGCAGACTCCCCACAGAGCTGGGAGCCCGATGCAGGACTCGATCCCAGGACTCCAGGATCATGACCTGAGCTGAAGGCAGTCACTTAACCAACTGAGCCACCCAGGCGCCCAGCGTCTTTATCTTTATATATGCCACCTTCTTCAAGTTCTTTTTATAAGTAGCACAGTTCATCCAGAGAGATGAATTGGGGTTTTCAAGGTTTCACATCATTAAGGGCCTCAGAGAAACAGAGGAGTCTCATTCAAGATACATGCCATCTCTCTGTGTTCGGCTGGGTAGCCTAGCTGAGTTCTGAATAATTACTATTGTGGTTGAATTCCAAAAGTGATTGAGAAGAAAATAAGGGGGTAGAGAGATCAGGAGTTCATTGTAGAAGATGCTTTTAGAAGACCTCCTTACCTTTGTGTATTTGCAGAAGCTCAGTAGTATGTTTTCTACTGTGGTTTTGGCTAGTGTGTCATTTTATGCAAAGGGAATTGGTACATTTATTCTTGTAAAATCAAGAAGGACCTGACCCTTTAAGGCCATTAGTCTAGAGTGGGACCCACAGAACAGCTGCTTGTGCATTTAACAACATGTGAGGTTAGCTAACTGTATCCTCAGATTATAGAGGGGTAGGAATTATATTTACTTATTTCCCAGGTAAATAATACTGCTTCTCCATCAACCAGAGTAGAAAAGCAGTTCTGTGTTGCAGGTCGCTGCCCTTAAACTGATGTTACTGCCACAATTCTTACTTCTCTCTTCCTGATGTAATTTTCTGCTGGCATTTCCAAGGATCAGAGAGAGTTCTGCAAGAAGCACTGCGTTGTGGACAACCCAGTTCTGGGTTGAACTGTGTTCTGCTAGAAGATGTTGAAGTTTTGATCCCCAGTACATTTTGAATTTGAAAATAGGGTCTTTGCAGATGATTCAGTTAAGATGAGGTCATTAGAGTGGCTTCTAATTGCAGATGATTGTATCCCTACAAAAAAGGGGAAAATTTGGGCACAGAGACAGATGCATAGAAGCAGGACAACAGGAACACCTAGTGAGGATGCTGTCTATAAGCCAGGGAACATCTGAGGCTATCAGAAGCTAGGAGAGAGACATACAACAGATTCTCTTACACAGTCCTAAGAAGCTAACACCTTGATTTTGAATTTCTAATCTCCATAATTGAGACAGAAATTTCTGTATTTAAGCCACCCAGAATGCCATGGCTGGGGGCATCTCACCCTTCTTCACTGTTCTGGAGAAATTAACTTTAAATACTTCTTCCCCTTACCTTAGGAGTGATGGCAAGAATTAGAGAAAAGTATGTCTCATATAAAAGTCATAGATCTCTGGCCTTCATTCTTTCTATCACACCTGTCTGAAAAATTCAGGTCTGATATCCTAACCCTGGATTCAGCACATAAATGGGTTTTATTGCCTATACAATGATTTATTAAAATTAAAAACACAAAGGGTCCCTTGAGTGGCTCAGTCAGTTAAGCATCGACTCTTGATTTCCACTCAGGTCATGATCTCAGGTTTGTGAGATCAAGTCCAGGTCAGACTCTGAGCTCAGCACATAGTCTGCTTGAAATTCTCACTGTCCTTCTCCCTCAGCCCTTCCCCGCCCTCACGCACACTCTCTCTCCTTCTCTCTCTAAAGTAAATAAATAAAATCTTTTTAAAAAACCACAATATAACCATAAGGGTTTGTTACAAGGATATAAACATTTTAAGATTTCACACCCAAATCTGAATTTCTGGCACAGTAGGCATTCCCACACAGTAATGAGTTATTTCCATCTTACTTCCAATGAAAGGGAAGGGGTACGTATTTTCCACGTACCACTTTCTCTATCTTCCCTGTTATTCCTACACTAGGTCCTCTTCTGTTTTCTCTCATGAATGCTGCCTCCATGATCCCTACAGGCATTTGAGTTTGGGGGATCCATGGATATTATTATGAGAACTCTTTTTTTTGTGTGTTATTTTTTCTGGAAGTGTGGAATTTAGGTTAAGTCATTATAGATGCCTCATATGCTGCATGTTATATATCTACACGTGTATATGTCCTGTAATGATTTTATGTATGCTCCAATAGTGCCATGTATATTGCAGAAATTAAACAAATATTCACTTAAAAAAAAAAAATCTCTTTGCCCAGGGACACCTGGATGGCTTGGTCAGTTGAGCGTCAGACTCTTGGTCATGGTCTTGGGGTTGTGAGATTGAGCTCTGCTTCGGTCCCCATGCTCAGTGAAGTCTGCTTGAGATTCTTTCCCTGCCCCTCTCCTTCTGCTCCTCCCCCCACCCATGCTTTCTCACACACTCTTTCTAAAATAAATAAATAAATAAAATCATAAAATCTTTAAAAAAAATCTCTTTGTCCATTGTCTATAAATCAATCTTTTAAGTACCATGAGGTCATAGAGATAGACCAGATAATGGTGCTGCGTCAAGAGAGTTACAATCTACCTTGAGGCAGTAAGATACTGAATCATGCATGTAAGAGATTCAAGAATAAAATGGAAAGTGTCAAGACAAATGCAGAGTTAGGTAAGAATTCAGAGGAAGGAAAGAGCACTTCTGACTGGGACCGTCAGAGGGAAATTTTGTACCGGGGGAGGCATTTTACTGGGGACTTAGAAAAACATAGGATTTGGTCAAACATGAAGAAAACTGGGCATATGGGTGGCAAACATCTGGTCATTTGAGAAATAGCAAGTAATTCAGTTTGATGGAACTAAGGGAGGTTATGTGGAATAAGCTAGAGAGGGTCATTTGGAACCATCTAATGTAACATGAACATGAAAGCCAGGCTTAAAGAGATTAGGCAGCAGCGAGTTATGAATCTTTTAAAAGGAGCTACCTTTATTCTTCGGCTCTAAGAATTAGACAAGGAAGCTGTGCCTTAACCTCTATTGCTCAAAAGGGAAAAATGGCCACTTAATGTTTGCATCTAGTTAAGTTTCATGGTGGAAAATTCCCATTTATGTTCCCTAATTAGTAGCAGTTTTCAGGGAAAGTGGGTCAAGCCAGTTCTTGGTAGGCAGTTCTAAAGAAGCAATACACCATTTCTTATCTCTGCTACTGCTTCCCTTCCCCCAACTGTCTAATGTGAGTTTGCATTCTTTACTTTCACAAAAGCAGTCTCAAGTCATATGAGCTGAGTGTCACAGAGGGCCATAGAGAAAGTAATCTGCCATTTTGAAATATAAGTTAAGTGATTCTTTCCTTTCACATTCCTTTTCTGTCTTGCTTTTCTGATCCCAACCCCCTTTTTCCCCACCCTTTGTCTTTCCATCCTCTCTTCCTCCTTTCTCCCTCCCTGCTCCCTTCCTTACCTGGGTAAGTTAATATAGAGGTGAAGAGCGATGGCTTTGGAGTCACATGTCCTGCGTTGTCATCTTGATGCTACTACTGATTGGTTGTGAAATCCTGAGATAATTGCCTAATTTCTTTGATCCTGAGCATTCTCATTTACACAATGGGATAATAATACTCACTTGATAGGGTTCTTTAGGATATTCATGCATTGATACATGCAGAACACCCAGAACAGTGGCTGGCCCATGTTAAGTACTCAGTAAATATTAGCTGTTATTTTAACTATTACTATCCTCATTGAGGATGGGCTTTTTTAAAAATATGGAGAGAAATAAATCATACTGTTTCATTTTAGAACTTAGAGATTTACTTTGATATTGAAAACAAATGTTATTATGAAATAACATGTAGAACTTACATCCTAGCTCCATATAATGAAGATACCGAATTATTGTAGTTAGATAAGAATTCAGAGGAAGGAAAGAACACTTCTGACTGGGACCACCAGGAGGAAATTTTGTACTGGGGGGAGGCATTTTAGTGGAAAACATAGGAAACATAGAAAAACATAGGATTTGGTCAAACATGAAGAAAACTGGGCATTTGGGTGGCAAGTGGTAAGTGGTTATATTTTACAAATATAATCCTTTAGTTTTAGAAAATCTCTTTTACTTTTAGAAAAATCTCTCCATATTAAAGGCACCTTGTTATATTCTCTTTTTGAAATAGAGAAACTTATCTGGGATTTGACATATTTTATATGTAAGAGCTGAGGGGGTCTTGGTTTTTAATAGATTTTTCAAAATCAAGGAATTTTTTTCAGGTTTTGACCATTTATCTATGTTTCTTTTCTTTTTTCCTTTATTGGAAACATCCAGTGTACCATACCTTTGAAAAGGTCAGTATGTTTCCACACACAAGTAAGCATATTCTCCTTAAAATAGGTCAAACAAAGAATTCCTTGTACCTTTTTGTTAGGATGGTGACTTTAACAAGAGAAAATAGCAGAATTTCAATCTGTTCTGATAACCATGATTCCAACAGGTCTGGTAACTGAGATCCTAACAGGTTTGACAAGAAAGTGTACAAATGTATCTTTCTCAACACCATTTTGAAGGCTCTTCCTCCATAGTACCTTAGTATATCTATGTAACTTGCTTCCTAAAACATTTATGTTCATCAGCATTTTCAGATATTTGAATTATGATTTCAACTTGAGCTTTCAAGTGAAGAGGTGGAATATTGAATGGGAGGGGACCCTCTCTTCTTCCCTCCCACTCCTTCCTTCCCTCCATTATCCCTTCTTTTTCTTTTTTTCAAAGGCTTTAATATCATCCTGATTCTTTTAAATTGATGAATGTTGCAATTAAATAATCAGACACTTGTGTCCTCCTCTCACTGTTAATTTATCAAACTAAAACAAATTAGTTGTCTTTATATACAGTCTATTAGATCATGAATGCCTTTAGGCCAAGAGCAAAATATCCTTTTAAAGTACCCAGAAGTCACAGTGCTTGTGAAAATGGGAGATCCTTTGTCCTGTCTGAGACTTTGTTAACTTAACTTGTACACTTGGATAATGGTTCTTGCCCTTCCTGTCTACCTCATCTGCTGGGGTTCTTGAGTGTTATTCATGCATTAATATATGCAAATAGTGATATCACAGTAATAATAATAACCTATAACTTCTATTCAATGCATGAAAATTTAAAAATATTTCCTTATATAAGGTGAGGTGTGTGAAAGCACTTCAGAATATAAAATGCAAAGCAAATACAAGGTACTGTTTTCAGTAGCAAGTTTAAAGAAAACTGAAGTCTGTGTAGTGTCATTAAGAGTTTAATTTTATTTTTCAAATTATGGATTCATCCCATGAGAGTTGATGTTCTTAACAGCATCAGGCTGTGTGAAGCAGGACTAGCATAATGCATAAATGTAGTTCTAGGGGAGTTGGGAAGGCACCAGAAAATGTGCTTGCTTTGCCATAGCTTGAAATGGAAAATGATCATTCTCTTTGGTTAGTTCTAAAGAGCTAGCAGATTGACAGTAATGTGAAAAAGGATCTAATTTTACACTGATGCAATTTAGATAAAACATAGGAGTTCTGGTGTTAGAATACATGTACTTGCTTATAAATTTTATTCAATTGGACACTTAGAAAGGGTGCTCATATTTCAGCAATATCCAAGTAGGTGTTAGAATGATGGACTATAGTATTGTTGAAAGCGACTTCAGGAATCATCTAATCTGTTATTTTGATGGTGAAACCGAAACCCAGAAGGGCAAAATGATTTTGCTACGGCCACATGACTTTTTAATAGCTGAGCCAGACTCTTTCTATATATTGCTCCTCATATTTTGACTATAATAATTCAAATCTTCACTAAAGTGGTGCCTGGGTGATTCATTTGGTTAAGTGACTGCCTTCAGCTCCGGTCATGATCCTGGTGTCCCACGTAGAGTCCCATATTCAGGCTGGCTGCTCAGCCGAGAGTCCGCTTCTACCTTTGACCCTCCCACCTCTCCTCTCTCTCTCTCTCACACACTCTCTCTCTCTCTCAAATAAATAAAATCTTTAAAACAAAAAAACAAATTCTCACTAGACTGTGCTCCCTGAAGGTGGGTACTTTGACTTATCCATCCATCTATCCATCCATCTGTCCATCCATACATCCATCCATGAATGTATCAAGAATTTATTAAACACTGATTTAAAGATTCATGTGTATTAACACTGTGCTAAGTGATGGAGATATAAGAGTGAATGGGATGTGGTGACTGATCTCATCGAGTGTTAGAGGGGAGGGGAAAGAGAAAGAGAAGACGTCTGTAATTTAAAAATGTAGCAGATATCAGAGGTACCCACTAACAGACAATAAAAGGGACGAATAATTACTTTGCAGAGTAAGTCAGAAAAGTGTTTTGACAAGAGATGTCTGAGTTGAATCATGAATAAAGGTCACTTCCTCACCTAGCAAAATGTCAGGAATTCATTGAATACATAACTGAATAATCAAGACTTGGTAACTTTCTAATATAACTCTGTTGTTACTAATATCAAATACAAATAAATTGTTTCAGTGATAGAATTTTTCCCTGTGGTATTTCCTTTATGGAACTAACTTCCTTCCTTCTTCCTACTTTCCTTTCTTCCTTCTTTTCCTCCTTTCTTCTTATCCTCCTTTCCTCCTTCCTTCCTCCCTTCCTTTCTCTTCCTTTCCTTCTTTCACTTTAACTTCCTTGGCACATGAGGACATTTCTTTATCTCTGCCCTACCTAATTAATATAACAGGTTTGCTCTTCTAAAACTTAGAAATGTTTTAAAAGACATAGGACAAAGCAGTAAAATGATCATAATTTTCAAACTGAAGAAACAAAACAAAACAAACTGTCCTTACAACTCCTCCTTAAAGAAGAATTCCAGTTAATAAATGTGGAAAGAGGGTCCTGGGTGGCTCAGTCAGTTAAGCATCTGACTCTTGGTTTCAGCTCAGGTCATGTCAGGCTCTGTGCTTGGCGGGGAGTCTTCTTGAGATTCTTTCTCTCCCTCTCCCTCTCCCTCTGCCCCTCCACTGTTCATGCTCTCTCTCTCTCTCTCTCTCAAATAATAAATCTTTAAAAAAAATAAATGTAGAAGGAATGAGAGAAACAGAAAGTCACCGTTAGAATATAGCACTAAGAAAAAAAAAGAATATAGCACTAAGACTTTCAGGCAAGATCCACCCATGGGCACTAAAACTACTGGGTTTGAGAAAGAACATGTATTTCTATAGTCTCAAAGTGTCTACCCCCTGTAGATCCTTATTACAGAGACAAAGATAGTAATTTTATAGTGGAGAAACCCAGCAAATTCAGTAACAACCAATGATCAAGTTTAAAGATTTTTTAAAAATTTATTTGACAGATTTATTTGACAGACAGAGATCACAAGTAGGCAGAGAGGCAGGGAGAGAGAGAGAGAGGAGGAAGCAGGCTCCCCACTGAGCAGAGAGCCCGATGTGGGGCTCCATCCCAGGACCCTGGGATCATGACCTGAGCTGAAGGCAGAGGCTTTAACCCACTGAGCCACCCAGGTGCCCCAACCAATGACCAAGTTTAATATGATTGGTAATAAGATATATCAAAACCATGTATCCTCTTATAGGGTACACCCAAAGAGCTCATCACTTCTGAGGGATATTTTACAACGTAACTGGGGGTACTCTTTCAATGTATCAAGGTCATAGAAGATAAAGAGGGAGGAAACATTATAGGTTGAAGATGCATAGGGAAATTTTAAAGCTAAATGTAATGTGAGATACTGGATTAGATCATGGAATACAAAACTGGGCAGAAGTGGAAAAACTAGTAAAATATGAATAAAGACTACAGTTTAGTTAATAGTTAACAATACCATGTTAATGTCTTAGTTTTGGTAAATGCACTACAGTTACACAATATGTTAACTTTAGGGAAACTGAATGAAGAGTGAAAAGTATACAGCAATACTCTATTATTTCTGCCACTTTCCTATAAGTTTAAAATTACTTCAAGGTAAAAAAAAATTAAAAAGATAATTCTCTTGATATATTAGGGACACTTAGAAGGGATTTGAACTTCAAAGACAGGGTAAAATGTTTATTAAAGAAAATTTTGATACAGGAAAAATTGGATACGTTTCTGTAACATCTTTCTTCTAGTGTTTAAATGAAGTATAGAAGTTAAAGTATGGAATTTAATTGAAGTATATGATTGCTTTTACCAAAGTAACTTTGATCCTATAAAATGTCAGAAGTAGTCAACCTGTCTTAATCGGCTCCACCAATGTTTTGATCTTTATGTTGCAGAGTAGATTAGCCCCATCTTATCTCCAAGAGATAGTGCCAAGCCCCCCTGTGGATGCCTGAAACCACAGATAATACCAAGATCTATATATACTATTTTTTCCTCTATATACACATCTGTGATAAAGTTGAATTTATAAATTAGGCACAGTAAGAGATTAACAAGAATAAATAATAATAAAATAGGACAGTTGTAACAATTATACTGCAATAAAAACTATGTATTCACCGTCTCTCCTCTCAAAATATCTTGTACTGTCCTGACCCTTTTCCTTGTAATGATGGGAGATGGTAAGATGCCTACACGATGAGATGAGATGAGGTGATAATGTTGGCATGGTTACCTAGCTATTCAAGGCTACTGTTGACCTTCTGACGTCACTTCTGGAGGACAGTTGACCTTGGATATATGAAACTGCTTGTGGAAAGAGAAACCAGGGATAAGGGGGGCTACCATGTGTAATACCAAAGAAGAAAGCATGTGACTTCTCAAGTCTATCCAAGAGGTTGATTCTGGGATGTCAAAAAGCAGAGGGCTGTGAGACACCTCTGTAGCAAAAAAACTAGAATCTTTCCCTATAGAAAATATTTTCTATCCCAGAAGATGTTATTGGCTTGAAACTACTGGCCAATAGGCACAGGATTGACTTTCACATTATGCAGCTTTCTAATAACTAATATTTTTATTACTCAATTTAGGATTTTCTTTGCTTTTTTGTGTGACTGGGATTATTTTAGTCAGCTGATGATTTTAGTTGAGGGATTTTCTAAGCTATTGAAGTGTCAGAGTTCATAGGTAATTCTGTTTCTGTGTTTAGAATGCCAGATGTCTACACTTGTAAGTCATGTAAAGGTTTATTTGCTTGACCATAACTGAGCTAAGTGGGTTTTATTGCACCTTATTTCTAATAATATGTGCTTGAAAATTCCACCAGTTTAAAATAGGTAGATTCTAGGTCTAATTACTGAATTTTCTTTGCTCAAAATTCTGTGCAATAAAGGTGAAAGGGTTTGTTTCCAAGGAAACAAATGCACTCCATTTTCATCACATAAAATGTTTTCTGCAAGAAAATTCCATAACCAGTCTCCAGGGAGATACCGTGTCATAAGATAGCTCTCATTGGAGATTTTTCCAAAGGAACACTTTATTTTATTTTTGTTCCCTCTAAAATCATCCTGCATTAGTGTAATTGAGATTGTATTGGATTTCAAAAAAATTAACAACAGAACCGTTGTCATCACCTTATTAGGGTTATAAAATGTTCAATTCCAGGAGAACGTGATTTTCTCTGACCATTAAGTCATGTTTATATTGGAGTCTAAATAGCATGTATTCAGGATGTTCATTTGAGAAGAAACAGCTTGTTCCAAGGACGATATTTGTCACCCTGGGGGCTGAAAAAGAACTTCACTCTTTATTGGCATTTATTTGAAGTTGGAAGTGACTGCTTCCTTTTAAGAAATTTGAAAACCATATAAATAGGCTGGCTTTACATATTCTAGTGATTGAAACTGAATAACAAATAAGGAAGCTGCAGGAAGTAGATTCAGCTCACAAAAGTCTGAGGCTTTGTTCATTCTGATATATCTCTTGTTGGAATGTATCTCTTGTAATAGTTGATCTTAGCCGTCTGCAAGCTTGCATTTAGAGACACCGTTTTATTCATCTTGCAGCCTGGACCTGGGATATAATAAGTACAAAATCTTTGATGATGGAATGGAATAATTATATAGTAAGAAGACGAATTTTTGAAGTGGAAAACAAAATCGTTGTGGTATTATGGGGGTGGGAGGGAGGAGAGATGGTATAGTAGTCAAAATTAGAAGCTATGGCTCTGTCCCTTAACAAATTCTGCAACTCAGCAGCTCACTTAAACCTCTCTATAAATGGGGAAAGAAATATTTATCTCATAAGGTTGTTAATTAATATGTGTAAACAGTATATTTATTGAAAGAATTTCTTTAAAATATGGAAGTATTCCATAAACAGGATTATGAATTCTTCCTTTGTAAAAGCAGTAACCACATGATATGTCTTTCTCTTGATTTAAGAGTCATATTACATTTGCCTTGATCTACTGCAAATCTCCTATATAAGCCAGCTAATATGAAATATTTAGAAAATATCACGGTGCCAGGCTAGTCTTAGAATCTAAAAGATAGAAATGATTTTTTTTTAATTCTCTGATAGATCTGACTCCAGTCAGCCTAACCCTGATACTGCAAATCCCCCAAATTTTGTCTTCAAAGGTCCAATATGTGCTTTCTAAGGCAACCCACTTAGTCTGGTCTTTTCCATAACTCAAAAGTTTAGTCATCCAACCAAAGAAGATGGGAAAATTGATCTGTTTATAAAATGGAGACCCAGTGGACCCAGTAGAGTCACTCTAAAATTTTAGTCAGTATAGTCACATACTTTGTGACTCACATGACAGTGGCACACAGGAAATAGCAGATACTGACAACAAGATGTGGCATCAATGAAACATTTACTCATTTTTTTTTTTCATTCATTCATCTGAGGAAAATTTTTATGGTGGGCCATCTAAATGCCAGGCCTAGGCTAAATGCTTTCAACATACATGCTCACATTTGATAACACGTGACATTTGGGAAAGAAATAGGATTAACTCCATGTAATGGATGCTAAGGGGTGCTACCCAGATCCCTCTTAATGAGTAAGCACTCACTCTCAGCTGCCTCCAAATGTTGGCAGTGGAAGGCTCTTGTGTGACTCCCTATCAAAAATTGCTCTCAACCAAAGAGAGCTGCCTTGCTCAGTGTCCTACACCTTCCTTGCATCCAGGGACTGGTAGACATGGGTTATAAAGGCTCAACAGCTCATCTCTACTGCGGTCATCACTGAAGGGCCACCACAGCTCCAGAGCATAAGTAGGTTTGGCTGAGGCCCCTGGTGGAGCAGTATCACAGTTCACCTTCTCTGTCCAATTCTGTTTCCTTTACCCCTCAGAGAGGTGATGTTTGCAAAAGCACTGGCTAACTAAACCTCCTGCACACAAATCTTGAAGACTCAGAATCTATTTCCTGAAGATCTATTTTATGAATGAGGAATCTGAGGTTAAAGGAGGTTTTTTTTTTTTTGCGTTTGTTTGTTTTTTTTAATGTCACCCACGCCAACATAGACCATATGTGGTGGAGTCAGGATCCCATATCCAAATGTCATGATACTGTAAAAGCCAGCAATTAGAAATGGGTTTAAGGTCAGAAATAAGCCTCTGCCAGGTCATTTTAATTTCTCAGCCCCAGACTGGTGGCCCGATGCTCTCAGAATTGGTCAAAAGGGTTGTGCAGAGCTAATTCGAAGGGCAGGATAGATATGTCAAAATGTCACCATTAACAAGAAGTGAGTAGGAGCTAATGAATGGATGAAACTTAAAGTGTTACCAAGAGGAAACATACATTTACATCATTTGTTTTATTGGGATCTTGTTAAGAAGTCAATTCCACTTAGCAGATATTTTTATCATTTTTTTAAAGATTTTATTTATTTGACAGAGAGAGAGAGCACGAGGCAGAGAGGTAGGCAGAGAGGGAGGGGGAAGCAGGCTCCCCGATGAGCACAGAGCCCCATGTGGGGCTCAGTTCCAGGACCCTGAGATCATGACCTGAGCCAAAGGCAGAGGCTCAACCCATCGAGCCACCCAGGCACCCCTAATCTCCTTCTTTTCAATAAGTAACCAAAAAATTTGACAATCAAAGAACTATAAAGAACCTAAAATATTTATGGGAAATCACGTTAAAAAAAACACCTATTAGTAACAGAAAACAGATTCTGAGTCTAGAAGAGCTGGGGATATGAGAGAAGTTTTGTGTTTGTATTAAATGCCTTTTATGTTGCCTATGAAAATGACAAAATGAGATTTCATGCCAATGTTATTCATCCATATTTTGTGAATGCCAAGTATATATTAACCAGTGAAAGGATGGTCATTTAACATTGCTATTTTTTCTAGGAATGACAGATTTTTTTTTAAAGATTTTATTTATTTATTTGACAGACAGAGATCACAAGTAGGCAGAGGCAGGCAGAGAGAAAGAAGAAAGCAGGCTCCCTGCCAGGCAGAGAGCCCGATGTGGGGCTCGATCTCAGGACCCTGAGATCATGACCCGAGCCGAAGGCAGAGGCTTTAACCTACTGAGCCACCCAGGTGCCCCTAGGAATGACAGATTTAAATCTTTTAATATAGATACACACAGCTACTACTGTGTATACCAGACATTGTTCTAAGTAATGGGGCTAGAATAGTGAATGATGGCTATGTGGTCCCTCTCACATTACCTTACCTTATATTGGGGCTACACAGTCAACAAGTAAATAAATATGTCAACAACACCACTCTTTGAGTTGACAGCTGAACAGTGAAGCATCAGCCAATTAAGAATCTGTGGAAAGAAACTTCAGGCAACAGACTGACATAGAACCCTATAGAAAAAGGCGGGAAACTCTGAAAAACAAGAAAAAGGACAGGATGGTTGGAGTGGATGGGGAGAGTATAGAAGTGGCTTTAAAGTTAGTCGAGGGCCAGGTCATTATAGGTCATGATAGAGAATTTCCATATTGTTCTGAGTATGATGAGAATTCATTAGCATCTCTTAAGCAATGGAATGACATGACCTTATTTGTATTTTTTATAAGATTGTTCTGACTCCGAGTGGCCCTGAAAAATGTGAGTATATTCAGTAGCCACTCCAGCATCAGTTAGTGTTAGGTGCTAAGGGACCATGTTTCAGACAGATCTCAGTTCAAATTCCAGCTGTTCTTTTCTATCCTCTGAGTCCCAGGCACCTTATTTGTAAAAAGACTTAGTTTGCAGGACTGTCTCTAGGATTGGATGGCTTACATGCAGTGCCTGACATGGGGCGGGGCTCCATATTTGTGATAGAGACAAATGTAGAGAATTGGACTGAATGGATAGCGATGCGAATATGCTGGCTTTTCTCTGTTCTTACTTTCGTTGGTGCTAGAAAGGCCTAGAAATAAACTCTGACCTTTCTTAAAGAGAAAAAAAATTGTTTTATTGGCCCGTTAGCTTTAAAGGGAGTTGGAAGTGAAAAGCTGCTGCATCTGTAAGACTGGAATGTTTCTTTCTTATTTCTCCCCCTATTTTCTTGATTGCTTTGAAATCCCATACCCCAGGCCGACTGTTTGTGTTGTCTCCAGATCACATAGGGCAACCTTAGATAGCAGTCTGGGATGATACAGTACATTTATGGAGTGTGTGCATTTATATTTTATACTCTTTGCTTTAGCAGTGATTCAAGAATAAAGTATAGGAGAAGACTAAGTACATCCAAATCCTTTAACAGGCTTTTTAGGACTAGGGAGTTTCAGATACAGCTCAGAGGCAACAGTAGCATATGGTAGAAAATATGCTTGGAAAATCTATTCCTCTGGGGTAGCAGCTGGATACAGGAATTGACACAACTAGCCTCTAGGTTACTTGCTTAAAACATCGGCCTTAAAGGCAAGGGGTCCTAGCAAGCTCTTCCGATGTTGCAGTCTTGTGATTTTGTTTAAAGTGAATAGGAAGAACTTGGTAGAAGCAGGAGAAAACTTGGCGGTAAGGACTCTGACACAGAGGTGGGGAGGGTCCCTCTGTCCTGTGGGGCTGTTCACATTTCCTTTGCAGTGTTATGCCCCACAACATTCTAAGGCGCAGGTGATCCTACCAACCTCCTGTAACTTAGATATCACTCTCGGTATCTGGAGACATCCACTGTGTATTATTATTATTGCTTATATATGAATCTCAGTTCATAAGCTTGGAAATGCAAGAAATACTACTTTCTTCACTTTTACGAACACATCCTAACTTCTGTCTCTGAGATCGACTGCACTTACTGGTGGAAAACTCAAGCTCAGGTCTTCCTGGCGTTCTTACCCTCAACGGTGACTCCCAGCTCCTGGTCTTACTGCCAAGCATGACCGTAGGACAGCCTTGTCTCTGATCATTAGAAGGATCTACAGTCTAACCTGACCATGAGAAGGAGCCTGCTGTCCTATTCTTATAGCTTACTTAAGTCTGGCAGCCTTCTGTTGCTTCCTCGCCATGCTTGGGGCTCAGTAATCTTAATGAAGGCTTCCTCTGATCCTATCTGCCTAGAAGCCCTAAGAAGCCTTCTCCCTTCTGGGGGGCCTTGCCACCTTCCTGATGGTATTATTGGTGAGCAGAGCCCAGGACACCTCTATTCTCAGGAACCTAACTCAGGGGAGGAAGTGTTGAGGAGAGTTGGTAGATGATGTTGAGGCCTCTTTGTGTTCCCATTATCTGCCATACTAAAAGCTTTCTGCTTTTACCCACTTCCTCCACTGGGGCAATGAACTCAAAGCCTACCTCTTTACTTTAATGGGGGATAAGGGAACAGGGAAAAGGCAGGGAGAGAAAAGCATAGGTTTTCTCAAATATATAGACAAAATTTGGTGGGGGAAGACTCCTAAATCTGCTGCTAAAGAGTGGGAATCTTTTCAGAATTGAGGTATAGATACAAGTGAGTATGTTGAAATAAAAAGAACAGTTTTCTTGTCATGCCAGAACTCTGCTGGCTTCCTGAGAAAATATAATCTGATTCACCCTGAGAAACATTGTGTCTTAGGCAGAGACTTACAGAGTTGGCCCTGTGGAGGTAGCCTGGATAAGCAATGGAGTTATGCGGTATTTTAGAAAACTTCTCTATTTAGTAATAGGATGCACTAAGAAGCAATGGTATATAAAACAGCATAGCTCTCAAAGATACACAGTCCTTTACCTCTTCTCTCCACACTCAAACAGCTCTGGCCCTTTGCTTTATTTTTCCTGTAGTTTGATTCTTTTTTTTTCTTGGGGTTTCAGGGCTGGAGGAAGCTCCTGTTATGTTACTGGACACCTCATGCCTTATTTCACAGGTACATTTAGGTCAGCATTCAAAGTGACTAGTGTGCTTCAGTGAGCTAAACATGGATCCTGGTCCTAGAGGACATAAATGTGTATCCCTTGCTGTACTTAATTCACTTGGTGGTGGTTGGCATGTTGCTTATGCTAAGTATCAGTTTCCCTATTTGTAAAATAGAAATAAAAATAGCTACTTCATAATTTTCTCCTGAGGTTCAAATGAAATACTATGATGGAAGGAGGTTTGTAAATTACTAGCTTTTATACAATCCCATCCTTTTTTCCCCAAAAATATCTGTTACATGTTTGATGTGTGCCAGAAACTTTGCTTTGGAGCTATATAAATAAGTTAAATATATCCACTTCCTTTGAGCAATATAGTCTAGTCAAGAAGGTAGATAAATAGAAAAGCACAGTGCAAAACTCTATCTGTAGAGAGAGAACTATGTCATATTGTGCGTAAGAGAGGTAACCACGTAGTCTCTATGTAGGAGGGTGGTGCTAGAATTGCTTCCTGAATGAGTTGATACCTACATTAAGTCATAAAGGATGAAGAAGAATTTGGTGTATAAGGAGGATAGGTGGGAAAGACATTCCAAGGTATCGGTAATAGCGTTGTAAAAGACAGTGAAGTAGCAAACACCCAGGTGTTGGTGTGTGTTGGTGGAAGTAGAGAATCTATTCATATTAACACTGCTGGAGCAGTATTAATACACTTACAATGATTAATACAATTTATTTATTTACTTTTGAATACTTTATTTATTTACTTATTTATTTGAGAGAGAGGAAGAGCACAAGCAGGGGGAGGGACAGAAAAAGAGGGAGAAGCAGGCTTCCCACTGAATCCCAGGACCCTGGAATCATGACCTGAGTGGAAGGCAACTTAACTTAACTTAACCAACTGATCCACCCCGGTGCCCCTTACTAATACAACTTAAAGCAACATTGTAGCTAGAGATGAAAATAAGGAGGTAGTTAAAGGCCACATTACTCTGAAAAGGAGTTCAGACTTAATTCTTTGGATGGTGAGACATCACTGAAGGATCTCTTACCATCAGATTTTAATTTTAAATAAACTCAGTGAAGGGTTTTCACTGCGTCAATAGTAGATCTGAGATTTCAAGACCACAGTCAGAGTGACAGGTTAGACCAGTAGTCCCAGGGGGAGAAATGACAAAAACAAAGACCTGAATCAGCACAATGGCATGAAGAGTAGAGTGTAAAGAAAAGAGCAGTACTTGGAGACTGGTTTGGCTCTTGGGGATATATAAAGTATGGGACTTAAGTATCCCCTTAATTATGTATGGAGACTTAAGTATGGGAATCGATGATGGTTGATGCCAATGATTAAGAAAAAATATAGAGGTAGAAAGAAGTTTAGGCAACCTTGAGTTTTGTTTGGACCAGATGTAATTTAAGGCATCCAGATGAAGATGTATGGTTGGATGTTAGGATCATGAATATGAAACTCAGAAAAGAGTTTGTCCCAGTAATATAGATGTATTCATTATACTTAATAAATGCAGCTTGAGAGACAGTGATTATAGAGCCTTTTGGTCACTTTTAGTTACCCAAATAGTCTCATTTTAGTAATTAAATATTCCATCTCATGTAGTAGCTGAAATTTCAAATTGCCATTTTAAGTTAAAGCTTCTGCCCTCCTACCCTTTGGGCATACAAGGATCAGGAAAGGTCTCTCTTGACTGGTACCAGTATAATAGGGTTTTGAGTTGTTCTGGTTGTTTCAGATGTTTCAAGGTAGTTTCTTTCCCCCATGGGCATTTTTGTGGGCTCATTGAAGAATTCTGTACTGAGCTGTGCTGACTACAGATCCCTCCATGCCAGTAGGGTGGCTCCTTGGGTGGCTCCTTTGGCTGGTAGCTTCTAGCCTCACCCCACCCTCACCTCTCCAGTACCTCTTTGTAAAAATGCTTTAGTTTGACTCTAATCTAACATATGCTCCACACTTCTCGTTCTGCTCAGGTGCTATAGCACTTTATTCTGGAGCATGGACCACTTGACATCCTTTATCTTGGAGCCTCAACCAAAACCAAGGTAGAATGAACCCCATTTTTAAGGTCCTATTTCAAAGATGTATGAATCATTTCATTAGAAGCTTTATTGGAAATGATGAGACCCCCTCCACCCATGCAAGAATGCTCACAAGGGAAGATAAGTGGAAGAGGGACAGATTTCTAGGGGAAAACATCATGCAGAAAATGAGGTGAGGCAGAGAAGGAGGAGAACTGCAAGAGTGAGGAGTCACTGAAATTACGGAGTAGAGAGTTGTAAGGAGGGCATAAACAACGTGTTGTGTGTATGTAGTTAGAGAAGGGCTAGCATAAGAAAATACCAGATTTAGCAGTTAGGAGATAAGTCATTTCCTCAAGCAGATCCAGTTAAAGAAAGGGAAACAAGGATGGCTTTTGAGAAGCCTGGATGAAAGAGGAAAGTACAGATGTTAGATACAGGGTCCAGGTAGAGATTTTGGGATGGGAAAAACATACACATGTTTACAGGCGTAGAGAAAGCAGGCATTAGTGAGGGATGATTTGAAAATATAGGAGACGGGGGGCGGGGGGGTGCTTGGGTGGCTCAGTGGGTTAAGCTGCTGCCTTCAGCTCAGGTTATGATCTCAGGGTCCTGGGATCGTGCCCCACATCAGGCTCTTTGCTCAGCAGGCAGCCTGCTTCTCTCTCTCTCTGCCTACTTGTGATCTTTCTCTGTCAAATAGATAAATAAAATCTTTTTAAAAAAAGGAAAGAAAATACAGGAAACAGGGTGATTGATGGCAGATATTTAAAGCTGATTATTCCTCCTGTAGACATTTTTGTGACCTCATGGGGTATAGGAAAGAAAGAGCTCAAGAGCACAGCTAAGAGGTTAGGACCAATTTGAAGGAGGGATGATATCTCATTCTCTGAGAAAGGAGGGGAGCTACATCAGCATGCTTTTCGATGTTGTTTGTTCATAGCAGCAGAAAGTCAAAGGGGATCATGTACGATGGCTTTCGTTTTCTCACTGATGGCAGGGGGTAAGACTATTTTGCTGAATGTGATGAATCAGGATCTGAGTCACTCATTCGAATCCACTCATTTAGAAATTAGAAAAATTCAGCTGAATGGAGGGTATTATTATGCCCAACATAGAGATGTGGAAATAGTGACTCAGAATACTTCAGTGACTTGTCTTGAGGTCACCCAGGTGGCCAATGTCAGAGTCTGGACTGTATCAGGAGTCTCTAACCAGATTGTTAGGCTGTTGACACTTGAGGGTCTTTAAGAGATTTGTATGTTTTATGTTTACCAAAGTAAACATAAAGTATAAGGCATAAAAATAGAAATGAAAAAAATATCTCTTACCACCTTTCCTCTCTCCTCTTCATAGCTGCATGTGAACCATTATTTAATGAGTGTCTTTTATCCTCTATCATATCTTATGATAGGTGCTATGCTGGGAAACCAAATATGCAGCTAATATTTAATAGTACTTACTATGTTCCAGTAACTATTCTAAGTATTTTACACATATAAATGACTGTAATCCTCACAACAACCCAATGAAAGTGGAGAACTATTACTATTTCCATGTTATCTCCGAGGAAACCAAAGTCTAGTGGGGTTAACTAACTTCCATTGGATCACACAGGTATTAAACGATAAAGCTAGGCTAGTATAGCTCCAGCACATTTATCCATTACAGTGTACATAGTTCCTGCTCTTGAGGGGCTTGTGTTTTGGGGGAAAGCAGGAGGAAAACAAGGTTGGCTTTAACAAATAAAGAGATCAATGGCATGAAGATATAATGGTACAAGAAAAGCAGTAATAATAGGATGTGATGAACTGCAGAATGACTGGTCCAGGCAATTAGAGATCTAAGAGCTCAGCATGGACACCGTTGCCTGGCAGGTAGGGTTAGAATGGTTTGACTCACAAATCCGAGAGAGGTACGAATAGACGGAGCTTGAAAATCAGCAGCAACACTCTGAGGATCCATCAAAATTATATCCGTACTACATTTTATTTAAAAAGAAATGAAGAGGGGCGCCTGGGTGGCTCAATGGGTTAAAGCCTCTGCCTTTGGCTCAGGTCATGATCCCAGGGTCCTGGGATTGAGCCCTGCATCGGGCTCTCTGCTCAGCGGGGAGCCTGCTTCCTCCTCTCTCTGCCTGCCTCTCTGCCTACTTGTCATCTCTGTCAAATAAATAAAAATAAAATCTTAAAAAAAAAAAGAAGAAAGCAAGAGCTAGGTTTTAGACAAAGCAGAGGATTCACATCCATCCATCCACCCATCCACCCATCCATCTAGCAAATACTCATTGCCTCTTCACTCAATATATCCCATGCTGGAGTTTCCAGAATTCTTGGATTACAGACCATGCCTCACTCCCCTCTGTGTCTACATTGGCACACATTTTACTAATATTTAGGACGAAGAGGTGTTTGTTTAGTTTGATTGATCAAAGAGGAACAGTCACTTAGTTCAAGTAGACCTTTTTTTAATGTGCATATATAACCCACATTACCAGGCTAGACTCCCTTCTTTCAGGTGTATTTCCCCTGGGGAACTTTATTGCTAACAAATCTAAGTTAGAAACTTCTCAACAAATTGTGATAAATTATAGTAACATGGAACTGCTGAAAAGTAAGTGGGTAAGGGTCTTGATTCCTTTTACTACTAAGGAAGCTCTTTAGCACACATTAAAAATGTACTGGCTTTATCCCTCATTTACCCACCTATCAAAGGTATATTGGGAGAGACAGCTTAAAATGGAACCCAAAGGTCTGGGTAGGACCTCTGGATTAGCTTTTGACTGCTGGCATAACAAATTACTACAAGCTAAATGACTTAGAACAGCCCCTGTTTATTACCTCAGAGTTTGATAAATCAGAAGTCTGAGGGCAGCACGGCTCAAGTGGGTCTGCTGCTCCGAGTTTCACAAGTCAAACTCAGTGTGTGAGCATGAGCTGTCCCTTCCTGAAAGCCCTGGTAATGAAATTCCTTGCAAGTTCATTCAAATTCTTGACAGAATTCAGTTTGTGGCTGGGGGACCATAGTCCTTGTTTTGTTTCGTTTTGCTGAAAGCCAGCCAGGAGCCCTTCTCTGCCCCTTAACGCTGCCTGAATGCTTGTCACTTTGTCCCCTCCATCCTTAAATGAGCAAAGCCTCATCTTTCACACACTGCAGATCTTCCAACTTCCCCTTATGCATCATCTCCCTTCTGCCTCCAATAGAAGAAACGTTCTCTACTTTTAAGGACTCAGGATTAGACTGGACCCGCCAGGATAATCCAAGAACATCTTCCTATCTTAAGACCTAAAATCTTAATTATATCTACAAAATCCCTTTTGCCATTTAATGTAACACGTTTATAGATTTTGGAGGATTAGGATGTGGACATCTTGGGAGGTCCTTGTGCTTACTACTTTCTCCCTCCTAGGACAATGGGGCTAGGACAACTGAAGTGACTCTAAGTATACACATCTGCTTCAGGGCCAGATACCTTCCTGCTGTCTCTCCAGTTCCAGTTAGAGAAGAGTAGGAGATGATCTGTAGAAAAAATTTTCATCGGGGTTCCACTGCATATATAGTAGGCATAGGACCAGTCTTGGCCCGTGTGGGGTGCTTCGTAAAGTACAGCTGTTGTGAATAGTGATCACAACAGCACTCTTACTACATTTGATGTAAGACACCATGCTAATAATTGAAGCAGGTTCCAAGCAAATAAAACATAGCTCTGCCTAGGAAAAATGACAGGCATATTGATAAATGTATTAAACAGCTGGAAGGATAAACACCTTAAAGCTGGTCCTTTTGATGGCTGTTTTTTTTTTTTTAAGATTTTATTTATTTATTTGACAGAGACAGAGAGAGATCACAAGTAGGCAGAGAGGCAGGCAGAGAGAGGTGGGGGTCAGGGAAGCGGGCTCCCTGCTGAGCAGAGAGTCTGATGTGGGGCTCCATCCCAGGACCTGAGCCGAAGGCAGAGGCTTAACCCACTGAGCCACCCAGGCGCCCCTTGATGGCTGTTCTTAATGCTCATTTTAAAGTCCTCAATCAGATAAAAATGATGTGAAAGGTGAAAAGCAGTTTGTTAACATGCAATTTGCCCCACCTGGCACACCCCCTATACAGTGCCAATCTTGCAAACACAGAAAGGCCAGCCACTTGATGAAATTGGCTCAGAGAGGGACGGGGACTGAGAAAAAGGTCAGCAAAGACTTTCAGATTTAAAAATAGAGCACCAAGAAACAAAGGACGCAATGCAACTTTTACAACTACAAATTAAATGCAAAGAATGACACATCATTACATAAGCAGCATGAAATATAATTTAAATGTCAAAAGCGCTGAAGCTTCTTCAATCATGTAAGAAAAAAATTGCAAAATTGTTTTCACATCTCAATTTGTACTATACAAAAAAAAAAAAGGAAAATAGCATTGTTTTATAATGCAGAAATCAGCAATCAGTCATGTTTTTGGTGTGTTTATAGGAATCCTTATGTTTATTTTGTCTGACTTTAAAAATATCTGTCTTTCTAATGGGACTGTGGATAGATTTGATTACAAGAGGGTTTTTATCTTATGACAGTGCTTAAATGTGATATGTGTGCTTGGTAAAGTTGTGGTTAAGTCTTACGTGTACAAAAGAGGCATTTTCATTGGGAGGAGTAGGTGTCTCGCAGACTGCTTGTGCTCTACTACTTCAAATATAACTTCACATACACTTTGCTCTCTTGAAAATTAGCTTTGTGGCAGTTGGTTTCCCCACTTCTGCCACCCACTTATATTTTAGAGCTCTGTTTTGAAGCTTGTGAGATATATTTAAAAACATCATATTAACGATTTAGGTCTCTGTCTGGATGCAGTGGTTTCACATATGCTGTACTTTGGCAGATCCAGAATTGTACTAGTGTTTCATCTAATATATCAGTCTAATCAGAGCTAAATACATATGTATGTATGTGTGTATGTGAGTATGTAGGTACTTACGCTTTTAGTTGTGTATATGTATGGATAGCTTAGGAAATGTACCTTCATTTATTTATTATATATTATATGTTTATTGAGCTCCACCTGTGTTTCCTGTAGTGATCTGAACACTGAAAATGCTAAGGGTGTTAAGACACAGGATCTGGTCTCAAGAGCTCTCAGAATTCTGCTTGAGGAAAGCTCAGAACAGTATATTGTGGTAAATGCTGTGTTAGCAGCCAGTAGTGCATGTGAAGAGCTCTGGGAATACCTAGGAAAGAAACTCTAAACTAGGGCAGAAAGAATTGAGCAAGGATTCCTGGAGAGGACTTTATTTTAGTGAACAAGTCTTTAGAAGTAATTTGTTTATTCAGGTTTCTGGTATTTGGGGTATATTTTCAGATTGGATGTATTCCCCAGTTTAGTGGAGGATGGGATGTAAAGAAAAGGCAAGTGAGTTAGAAAACAAAAGAAGAGAGGTTGAGGAGGCATCTCAGGCTGTGTCTGCGATCTGCCCTGGGATATAACTTTTATTACTGGTTTCCTTTTTCCAGATTTCTCTGGAAAAGCAGATTTTTCCAGCTCTGGGTCTCTTAGGAGCAGGGAGTGGGCATCATCTCCTTGCTTCTAGGGAAAGTCACAATGGGCTTTCTGGTCTGTGAGAAGCAGGGCTTGAAGGACTCCTCTAGCAGTTGTATTTAAGGTGACATTTTCCAGCCCATCTTGGGTGGTGCTACATGTGGCTGGTGGACTTCCCTCGCCCCCCACGTCAGTTGTTGCTTAAACTAGGAAAGCTTCACACTGTATTATGTACCTGGGGCATCATGAAAACAGCAGGGGAGTGGAAAATTCGTCTAAGTAACCTCTAAGAAAGTCAGTAAAGTGTGGTGCCTCTGCCAGGGCACATGTTGTCTCCCTGGGCTCTCTCCAAAATTAGAAAAGCTGCAATCCTTTGCCAGGAGTTCAGTATGCAAATATTGTCTAATAAAGAAAACCATAGGAGGAACTTGAATTTTGTTGCAGTATGCCAACACACTGACAGTGTGTGTGTCTGTGTGTGTACAGATTTTTTTTTTAAACAAGAAACAACATTAGAAAGCAAGCACAATAGAGTTCATTGACAAGAACACTTGCTTTAAAAATAAAGCAGTTATTCCCACTCTTAGAAGGAAACAATTTCTGGACTAATTTTTTTATGTGTGTATGTGGAAAAGTCCATAAACAAAAAAGAAATACACTGAAGTTACTGTTAGATTTATACACAGACCATTTGCGTTGTGGGCCAACCTTTATATTCCATTTGAAGTTCTGGGATCATATTCTGATTTAATGATATTGTAATGTCTGTATTTCACTCTTTTGTTGACATCTGTCCACATTTGGTAATTTTTTGGTGTACATAGTCTTCAGTCTGGAGGGGCTTGAAGGAAAGAACATTTGAGGGTTGCCTTCAGTACTCACACTGAACACCAGGAAAGATCTCTAAAGAAACTCTACTCCCAGCATGGGTGGGTTAGATAGAGAATAAGCTTGAGCAGAGAGAACAGTTCAGCTCACGTCGGTGTTTTTAGTTGGTGTTATCATAGGCACTGATAAAAGGCAGTGTAAGCAGTGCGAGAATATCAATACAAGAACTGGACAGTGGATTAGTATAAGAAGCACAGAGAATACTGGAAGAATCAAGAAGAGCATGTCTCGGTATGAAAGATACTTATTGAGGACCTATCTTTTTTGCCAGACACTGAGATGCAATAAAAGACATAGCCTTTATCCTCAAGAGTTTGCCTTCCAGTGAGGACAACAGATCTACCCATAATTAACTGTATCCTAATATATCTTAAGCCATTAGTACACCAAAATACTGGTTGATTTTGATCAAGAGAATTAGGGAAGTTTCACCAAGTAGATATCTTTTGAGTGGAGCCTCAAAAAATAGGGAGGGTATCAACAGGCAGAGAAGGGGGAATTGGGAATAGTAGGTCAACTTAAGGTGTTAGACTGGAATCCAGGACAATAGTCTGACTATGATCAAAGCATTGAGGAGTGAGGGAGGGAGGTGAGACTAACAGGAGGGGTAGAGTGGAGTGGGGCAGTGTAATCAGAAGACTGCTAGCCAGGATGCTTCAGGGATGGGTGGTAGAGTAGCAGACCCTACTAGGTGTCCAACTGGTACCCATGGTTCCTGTTCTCCTTATGAGCAGGGCTATAATTCTAATTTGGAAGGCAAACTACCTACATAAAATCACAATCTTCTCAGAATGTCTTTGTAGCTAGGAATAGCAATGTAACTTAGTTTGGGCCATTGAGATACAAGCAGAAGCACTCAGATGGTATTGTAGAAGGCTCTTTAAAAGGGGACAGACACAACTGAAATTTGTCTTTTTCATATTGCTGTGTGCTCTTCTTTCTACTCAACTCACTTTGATGCATGATGTATGAACTCTGACACCCTCATTTTCATTCTATCACGTGCTTCCTAAGAGGCTACATCATATACATTTTGTGTTGTTTCCAGGGATGCAAAAATGTATATGATGTGGCCTCTTAGGAAGCACATGATAGAATGAAAATGAGGGTGTCAGAGTTCATCATAAATAGGTCAAATTTGAAAAATGTGATTTTAAAAAATTTCTGAAATTCAAATATAAAATAAATTATTATTTTTCAGCTACACCAACAATTTGGAATTTGAATTGGATGCTAATATATAAGTGACACAGAAATAAAGGGGCCATGGTACTTTGTCACTGGTGATTTTGAGTTAAAGTAATGCACAGTCATTGCCTTTTTAAAGGAAAACAAATTAGATAGCTGAAGATAGGCCATCTTGGGAGACATATAAATGTCTTCAGTTATTCCAGGATAGTTATCATGGATGGCTACTCTGCTTTGGTGAATTTCCAGAGGCTCCCATCTCTACTTTTCAAAACCACAGTACCCCAACAAATATCTAACTTTTCAGGTAGTAGAATGGACTGGTACCTGAAATATAACCTCTTTATACTCTGAAAGTGTTCTGATGACCACAAAAAGCAATCTACAAACTTGACTGCTAGATCCTAATATAAACACTTAATTTGAGCATTGATGTGTTCCTTTCCAGATATCCAGCAGACATTTTTTTTTTATTTGACAGACAGAGATCACAAGTAGGCAAGAGGCAGGCAGAGAGAGGAGGATGCAGGCTCCCTGCTGAGCAGAGAGCCCGATGCCGATGCGGGGCTCGATCCCAGGACCCTGGGATCATGACCTGAGCCGAAGGCAGAGGCTTTAACCCACTGAGCCACCCAGGCGCCCCTCCAGCAAACATTTTTGATCACCTACTGTGTGCCCAACACCAATTGGTAATGAGAAAACAAAGTAGAGTAGCATGTTGCTTGCCCTTAAGCTCCTGGGAGCCCTTTCATACAAAAGGGAACATACAGGTAGCAGTTTCCAGAGCAAATACATGCAAGAGCTTCAGAAAGTACATGAAGGGTTAATTAGTAGGAAGTCAAACAGTTTTAATGGTATCAGAGTCCAAGAGAATCTTGTAGATAGTATAACTCAAGCAGTACAATGAGGAAGGCTATTATTTCTCTGCCCTGGTGTTTGGACCTTACTACAAATAGGATAAGAGAGCCCAGGTGTATAACCATACCCTGAGGTGGTGTTAGTTCTCATATATGACAAAAGTTGAGCCTTTCATGGGAAGAAAGTCACCTCATTATCACCGCTGTGTGATGAATGCAGTGTCTTTTGAGGTCTTTAATCTCAGGGACCTTTGGAAGTTGTTCTCAAGTCTTTCATTTAAGTAGTAGTCCTGTGGTCTTCAGATGATGGCAGTTGATTGCCACAAAAGCTTTTATGCCTTATTGTTGCTTGCCCTGTAAGAAATGTGGGATGAGGTAAGATGTAGACAGTGCCTTTCCAGCCATTTCATTGCTAATTTGCTTCCCACAGTGGATTGTTGTGCTTTTCTAGACAGATACAGAAAATTGTTTTTCTCCTAATTATTTCCGCAGAGTGATAGCATCAGTTCTGTGACGTTGAGTAATGATCCTGCTATTATTAAGATTTTGTGTGTGTGTGTTGAAATTGTGTGACTGCTTGATGATTGCAATATTTGTTTTGTTTCACAAAAGTCATCAAGGATAGAAAAACATTTTTTAAATGTTTTTAATTAACATATAATGTATTATTTGTTTCAGGTGTGCAGGTCTGTGATTCATCAATCTTACACAGCTCACAGCACTCACCATAGCACATACCCTCCCCAGTGTCCATCCCCCAGTCACCCCATCCCTCTCACCCCCCTACACTCCAGCAACCCCCAGTTTGTTTCCTGAGATTAAGAGTCTTTTATGGTTTGTGTCCCTCTCTGGTTTCATCTTGTTTCATTTTTCCCTCCTTTCCCCTATGATCCTCTGTCTTGTTTCTTGAATTTCTCATATCAGTGAGATCATATGATAATTATCTTTTTCTGATTGACTTATTTCGCTTAGCATAATACCCGCTAGTCTCATCCACGTTGTTGTAAATGGCAAGATTTCATTTTTTTGGATGGCTGCATAATTTTCCTTTGTATGTATATACCACATCTTCTTTATCCATTCATCTGTTAACAGACATCTAGGCCCTTTCCATTGTTTGGCTATTATGGACATTGCTGCTATAAACATTGGGGTGCATGTGCCCCTTTGGATCACTACATTTGTATCTTTGGGGTAAATACCCATTAGTGCAATTGCTGGGTCTTAGGGTAGCTCCGTTTTCAACTTTTTGAGGAACCTCCATACTGTTTTCCATAGTGGCTGTACCAGCTTGCATTCCTACCACCAGTGAAAGAATAGAAAAACATTTGACAGGTCAACCAGTCTACCTCCAATTTCTAGAAGTAACTTCTAACATTTGCTGTTAGATATTCTTATCCTTTTTTGCTCACAGCAAAATAACATGAATATGTTAAAATTGCTGATTCTGAATGAGATGATGTCATTTGCGACAGCATAGGTTGACCTAGAGGGTGTTATGATAAGTGAAGTAAGTCAGAAGGAGAAAGACAAGTACCATATGCTTTCATTTCCTATGTGGAATCTAAAAAACAAAAAAATAGAAACAAAAACAAAGGGCAGGATCAGACCTATAAATGCAGAGAACAAATTGATGATTGCCAGAGGGAAAGAGAGGGATGGGCAAAGGGGGTGAAGGGGAGTGGGAGATATATGCTTACACTTACAGAATGAATACTTTATGGGAGAAAAAGGTACAGCATAAGGAATGTAGCCAATGAGACTTGAGGGGGGAGGAATTTAGATGGTGAGGGAGTGGGGGACCCTAAGCTTGCCTTATCCCTCAAACACAGCTAGATAATTATTAAATTCTGAACACCCAAGAAATCAGTCTGAGGACTGAGAGAACAAAACAGCAAGTCTATAAGTAGAAAAGTGACCACCTTCTGGTAGGAGGAGTGGAAGGGAGTTTTGGGAGAGATAAGAACTATAGGTGCTGCAGAGGGAAGGGAGTCCTGCTTATGGAGACAACTGCAAGGTATTATAAGTAGCAGAGCACAAGATCAGAAGTTTTAGGAAGTCCACCACCACCAGGGTTGTGCCTGGCTTAAAGGTGCTCAGGTGCTCAGAGACCCAGGAGTGAACAGTATGGTCTGAGGATCCCCTGGGGTACAAAACGAATGGGTGGCACCAATGTGCTTGCACTGTTTCAAGGCTAGGACTGGAAACTCCAGCTGAGGGTAGAAAGCCTGGGTGCCAGCTCTCTGCTTTGCCTTGCCATAAACTCTGAACTGCTATGTGGTTGTACCACTGCTTTCCTGGAACTGGCCAGCAAAAGACAAAAGTGTAGGTCTGCACCATGGGAGTTCCTAAAATTTGGAGTTTTGAAACCCAGTTGGGCGCCTGAGATAAAACAGCTCTGACACAGTCAGGGTGGAGGCAAGTATCTGTTTGAAGCCAGGGACACAGAGGAATGATTGTTTGCTCTTCTGTGAGGACTTCCTGAAGAGTGGCAGGCACTAACTCTCAGC
Organism: Mellivora capensis; assembly: GCA_004024625.1. Classification (NCBI taxonomy): domain Eukaryota; kingdom Metazoa; phylum Chordata; class Mammalia; order Carnivora; family Mustelidae; genus Mellivora; species Mellivora capensis. The sequence continues at coordinate 87,425 of PISX010003077.1, forward strand.
TCCAAAGCTAGAGAACAGGGTGACGCCATTTTCACCCTATCCATCCATGCTTAAAGTCTTCAGGGAGCAAAAACAAAACAAAACAAAACAAAACAAAAAAACACACACCACCTAGTGGAGGCCAGAGCTGCTTACACCAAGCCCTGATCCCCTGCACCCTGCAGGTTCATCTCCACTAGGGCAAGTCCACCTGAGAACTGGCACAGCAGGCCCATTCCCCCAGAAAACCTGTAAAAACACCTCACATGCACCAGGTCTACTGATTGTAGAGTGCTGCAAAGCTTCAGCTCTAGGGGAAATAGCTTCCTTTTTATTTTTATATTAAGTATTTTAATTTTTTAAATTCCTTTTTAATTTTTTTGTTATTTTAAAATTTTTTATTTATGTATATGTTTTTAATTTAATTTTAATTTTATTTAATTTTAAATTTTTTTAATCTAGCTTCTTTTAACAAGCACACCAAAAGACACCGAGGGCCTAGTTTTGTTTTTTGTTTTTGTTTTTGTTTTTTTTCTGGACAAATGATAAGACAGAGGAATACACCCCAAAAGAAAGAACAGAAAGGAGAAGTAGTGGCTAGGGCTTTAATCAATACAGATATAAATAAGATATCTAAACTAGAATTTAAAACAACAATTATAAGGATACTAGCTGGGGTTGAAAAAAAGCATAGAAGACACTGAGAATCCCTTACTGCAGAGATAAAAGAACTAAAATCTAGTCAGGCCAAAATTTAAAATGCTATAACTGAGACACAAACCCAAATGGATACATAACAAGGATGGATGAAGCAGAAGAATGAATCAGTGATATAGAATATAAAATTATGAAAAATAAGGAAGCTGAAAAGAGGAGAGAAAGGTAATAAATCAGAAAGGTAGACTTAGTGCATTCAAGGATGTTATATCATAGGAATCCCAGAAGATAAAGAGAGAGAAAAGGCCAAGAATGTTTATTTGAGCAAATTATAGCTGAAAACTGCCCTAATATTGGGAAGGACACATATCAAAATCCAAGAAGCACAGAGAACTCCCATTAAATTCAGCAGAAACTGGCCATCACCAAGAATATCATAGTCAAATTTACAAAATATACAGACAAGTAAAGAATCCTGAAAGCAGCAAGGGAAAAGAACTTCTTAACCTACAAAGACAGATCAGGTCACAGCAAATCTGTCCACAGAAGATTTGACAGGATATATTCAGTGTGCTGAATGGGAAGAATATGCATCAAAGAACACTTTATCCAGCAAGGCTGTCATTCAGAATACAAGGAGAAATAAACAGTTTCCCAGACAAAAAGTAAATGAGTTCATGACCACTAAACCAGCCCTGCAAGACTCTTTGAGTGGGCGGGAGCGGGGGAGACCCAAAAGCAACAAAGACCAGAAGGCAACAGAGTATATCACCAGAAATACCAACTCTAGGCAGCATAATGGCACTAAATTCATATCTTTCAGTAATCACTCTAAATGTAAATGGACTAAACTCCAATCAAAGATCAAATTGATACTCCAATCAAAAACATAGGGTATCAGAATGGATTAAAAAAAGAAACAAGACTCATCTATATGCTGCCAATAAGAGTCTCATTTTAGACCTAAAGACACCTGCAGATTGAAAGTGAGAAAATGGAGAACCATCTTTCATGCTGATGGATGTCAAAAGAAAGCCAGAGTAGCCATACTTACATAAGACAAACTGGATTTTAAAACAAAAACTGTAATAAGAGATGAAGAAGGGCATTATATCATAATTAAGCGTTCTATCCATCAGGAAGATCTCACAATTATAAATATTTATGCCTGCAACTTGGGAGCACCCAACTATATAAATTCATTAATAATAAACATAAAGAACCTCATAGATAATAATACAATAATAATATGGACTTTAACACACCACTTACAGCAATGGACAGATCATCTAAGCAGAAAATCAACAAGGAAATAATGACTTTGAATGACATACTGGGCCAGATGCACTTAACAAATATATTCAGGATGTTTCATCCTGAAGCTGCAGAATATACATTCTTTTCAAGTGCACATGAAACATTCTCCAGAATAGATTTCATACTGGGTCACAAAAATAACCCCCAACAAGTATAAAGTGATCAATATCATACCATGCATATTTCCAGACCACAATGCTATGAAACCTGAAATCAACCACAAGAAAAAAATTGAAAAGACCACAAATACATGGAAGTTAAAGGACGTCCTACTAATAAATGAATGGGTTAACCAGGAAGTTAAAGAAGTAAAAAAGTGTGTGGAAGCAAATGAAAATGAAAACATGACAGTCCAAAAACTTTGTGATGCAGCAAAAGCCTTCCTAAGGGGGAAGCATATTGGAATATAGGCCTACCCTAAAGGAGCTAGAAAAGAACAGCAAATAAAGCCTGTACCCAGCAGAAAGGGAAATAATGATTAGAGTAGAAATAAGCAGTATGAAACAAAAACCCACAGCTAGACTTACCAAAAATAAAAGAGAAAGGTCCCAAGTGAATCAAATCACAAATGAAAGAGGAGAGATGACAACAAACACCACAGAATTACAAGTAATCATAACAGAATAAAATATTATGAATAATTATATTCCAACAAACTGGCAATCTGGAAGAAATGGAAAAATTACTAGAAACATAGAAACCAACAAAATTGAAACAGGAAGAAATAGAAAATATGAACAGACCCATGACCAGTAAAGAAATTGAATCAGTAATCAAAAATTTCCCAACAAGTGAAAAATTCAGGGCCAAATGGCTTCCCAGGGGAATTCTACCAGACACTTAAAAAAGAATTAGTATGTATCCTTCTGAAACTGTTCCAAAAAATAGAAATGGAAGGAAAACTTGAGACTGGCATTACCTTGATTCCAAAACCAGACAAAGACCCCACTAAAAGGAGAATTAGAAAAGACCCCACTAAAAAGGAGAATTACAGGTAAATATCCCTGATGAATATGGAGGCAGAAATTCTCAACAAGATACTAGCAAGTTGAATTCAACAGTACATTAAAAGAATTATTCACCACAATCAAGTGAGATTTATTCCTGGGATACAGGAGTATATTCACAAATCAATCAATGTGATAAACCATATTTATAAAAGAAAGGATAAGAACCATATAATCTATTGATGCAGAAAAAGCATTTGACAAAATGCAGCATCCTTTCTTTATAAAGACCCTCAACAAGTAGGCTAGATGGAAACACCTCAACACCATGAAAGCCATATATGAAAGACCCACAGCTAATATCATCCTCAATGGAAAAAAAACTGAAAGCCTTTCCCTTACAGTCAGGAACAAGATGAGGATGTCCACTGTCACCATTACTATTTAACATAGCACCAGAAGTCTTAGCCTCAGCAATCAGACAACAGAAAGAAATAAAAAGGCATCCAAATTGGTAAAGAAGTCAAACTTTCACTATTTGCAGACTATATGATACTCTATGTGGAAAACCCAAAAGACTCCACAAACATTATTTTAATTGGTACATGAATTCAGCAAAGTGTTGATATTTCTGTGCAACAAAAATGAAGCAGCAGAAAGAGAAATCGAGGCATGGATCCCATTTACAGTTGTACCCAAAACCATAAGATACCTAGGAATAAACCTAACTGAAGAGGTAAAATACCTATATTCTGTCAACTATAGAATACTTGTGAAGGAAATTGAAGAGGACACAAAGAAATTGGAATACATTACATGCTCATGGATTGGAAGAACAAACACTGTTGAAGTGTCTATAAGCAATCTATACATTTAATCCAGTTCCTATCAAAATACTACCATCATGTTCCACAGAGCTGGAATAATCCTAAAATTTGTGTTGAACCACAAAAGACCCTAAATAGCCAAAGCAATCCTGAAAAGGAAAAGCAAGGCTGAAGGCATCACAGTTCCACACTTCAAGTTCTATTACAAAGCTGTCGTCATCAAGACAGTGTAGCACTGTTACAAAAACAGACACATAGATCAGTGGAACAGAATGGAAAACCCAGAAATGGACCCACAACTATATGGCTAACTAATCTTTGACAAAGCAGGAAAGAATACCCAGTGGAAAAAAAGGCAGTCTCTTCAAAAAATGGTGTTGGGAAAACTGGATAGCAACGTGCAGAATGAAACTGGACCACTTTCTTATGCCATACACAAAAAAAATTTGAGATGAATGAAAGACCTAAATGTGAGACAGGAAACCATCAAAATCCAAGAGGAGAACACAGGCAGTAACCTCTTTAACATCGGCCATAGCAACTTCTTACTAGACACGTCATTAGAGGCAAGGGAAACAAAAGCAAAACAGTTGGGATTTCATCAAGATAAAGACTTCTGTATAGTGAAGGATACAATCAACAGAAATGGCAGCCTATGGAATGGGAGAAGATATTGGCAAATGACATATCTGATAGTATCCAAAGTCTATAAGAACTTATCAAACTCAGTTTATCCAGTTTATAATCCAGTTAAGAAATGCACAGAAGACATGAATAGACACTTCTACAAAGGAGACATCCAGATTGCTACAGACACATGAAAAAGATGCTCAACATCACTCATCATCAGGGAAATACAAATAAAAACCACAATGAGATACCACTCACACCTGTTAGAATGGCTAAAATTAACAAAAGAAACAACAGGTGTTGACAATGATGTGGAAAAGAGGGAACCCTCTTGCACTGTTGGTGGGAATGCAAACTGGTGCAGGTATTCTGGAGAACAGTATGGATGTTCCTCAAGATATTAAAGATAGAACTACCCTATAATCCAGCAATTGTACTACTAGGTATTTACCCAAAGGATACAAAAATACTGATTTAAAGGTGTTACATGCCTGATGTTCATGGCAGTATTATGAACAATAGCCAAACTGTAGAAAGAACCCAAATGTCCATAAACTAATGAATGGGTAAAGAAGAGATGGTATATATACACAATGGAATATTACTCAGCCATCAAAAGAATGGAATCTTGCCATTCATACTGATGTGGATAGAGGTAGATTGTATTATGCTAAGCAAAATAAGCCAGAGAGGGATGCCTGGGTGGCTCAGTTGGTTGGACGACTGCCTTCTGCTCAGGTCATGATCCCGGAGACCCTGGATTGAGTCCCGCATCGTGCTCCCAGCTCCACGGGTAGTCTGCTTCTCCCTCTGACCTTCTCCTCGCTCATGCTCTCTCACTGCCTCTCTCTCAAATAAATAAATAAAATCTTAAAAAAAAAAAAAGAAAATTTACAGAACAAGAAGCTGAAATAAGTTCTCCAGTGTCGGAGAGAAAATCAGAAATAAAATCTGGATTAAATTCTATCTTGCGTTGTGCGTTTCCCCTCTTTAAAAAAAAAAAATAATAATAATAATAAGCCAGAGAAAGACAAATACCGTATTTCACTCATGTGGAATTTAAGAAACAAAAAAATGAACAAATGAATGGTAGGGGGAAAGAGAGAGAGAGGGAAACAAATCATAAGAGACTCAGAGATAGAGAACAAACTGTGGGTTGATGCAGGGAGGTGGCTGTGTGCTAGACAAGTGATGGGTATTAAGGAGGGCAGTTGTGATGAATACTAGATGTTTTATGTAAATGATGAATTACTGAATTATACTCCTGAAACCAATATTGCACTATATGTTTAACTAAAATTTAAATAAAAACTTAAAGAAAAGAAGAGTAATATATTCAGTGATATTGTAATAGCATTATATGGTGACAGATGGTAACTTTGCTGGTAGTGAGCATAACGTATAAACTGTTGAATTACTGTGTTGTACACCTGAAACTGATAAAATAGTGTATGTCAGGTAAACCCAAATAAAAAATATTAAAAATTAAAAATGTAAATGAAGCAACTGCTCAAATCAAAAGACCTGGGGTCACTAAAAGGCTAAAAAAATAAATAAGACCCATCTATCTGCTGCCTATAGAGACTCACTTCAAACCTAAGGATACATGCAGATAGAAAGTGAAGGAATGGAAAAAGATGTATCATGTGAATGAAAGCAAAAAAAACACAAAAACGAAAACAAACCAACCCCCCCCAAAAAAACAAACCTAGACTAACAATACTTATATTAGATAAAATAGATGTCGAGACAGAGACCATGATAAAAGGCTGAGTCCAACAAGAGATTATAACAGTTGTAAATATCTATGAACCTAACACAGACACACTTGAATACACAAAGCAAATATTAGCAGACATAAAGAGAGCACCCTCCAATTCTTGTGACAGCCATTTTTTTTAAAGATTTTATTTATTTATTTGACAGAGATCACAAGTAGGCAGAGAGGCAGGCAGAGAGAGGGGAAAGCAGGCTCCCCGCTGAGCAGAGAGCCTGATGCGGGGCTCAATCCCAGGATCCTGAGACTCTGACCTGAGCCGAAGGCAGAGGCCCAACCCACTGAGCCACCCAGGTGCCCCTCATATTTTAGAAAGTGCACTCAAATTTGACTGTGAGCCTCTTTGAATCAAAGACATCTTTAAATTCTTCATGTTCTCATTGTCATAGTCCAAAGTAGATCCTCAGTAAATATTTCTTGTTAATCAACCATATTTATCATATTTGGCCCTCCCAACTCTAAGTTGGGGAATACTGCCATTTTGCAGAGGATGGAACTGAGGTTGAGTATTGACTTGCCTGAGATAACATTGTTAGTTCATAACAGAATTTGGAGAGGGAACTTTAGTACCATCCGTGACAAAGATAGCTTCCACATGCCCACACTGACACTTTCCTCTCAATAACCAAACTGTTTCAAGGAAGAGGCAAAACAGTCCACACAAAACACATTGCCTTTTCTGGTTCAAACGCCTTGGTCAGAGTAAAAGCTATTTTCTAAATCTAGTAAATCTTCCTGTCAGCTTGGATTTACTCATACTTTAGGATGAATGAGCAAATTTTAGATGGCAGTAATAGAGGGCTTCCAGGAGGGCATTTCTTACCTACTTTATTCTGTTTCTTGGAGTTCTATGAGGAAATGCTTTACATCATTCAGGAAGAGAAATTAGAATGAAGAAAGTGTGACTTGTAGTAGGAGTTCTGCCTGAACAAGTGTCTGATGATTTGGTATGACTCTGTCATGTGAGGCTATAATTATTTGCAGTATACCGAAGTAACCCTACCAAGTCTTGCAGAAAGACAATGGAAATGAGAATAACCATGTTTTCTCATCTTTTGGTGATGGCTATCGTACCCTGTATCATTAAATGAATACATTCACACATATACAAATTTGCACCGCCCTCCCTGTGGAATCCCTTGGACTCCTGTATGAATTGTAGGATCAGCTCTTCTGTTCTGTTCAAAGCGGGGAGAGGAAGGTAATTGGTGTTTTGATAGGGATGGCATTGAATCTGTAGAGCATTTAGGGAGTATCATCATCTTAACAATATTAACTCTTGGGGCACCTGGGTGGCTCAGTGGGTTAAAGCCTCTGCCTTCGGCTCGATTCATGATCCCAGGGTCCTGGAATCGAGCCCCGCATCAAGCCCAGCATTGAGCCCCACATCAGACTCTCTGCTCAGCAGGGAGCCTGCTTCCCCCTCTCTCTCTGCCTGCCTCTCAGCCTACTTGTGATCTCTGTCTGTCAAATAAATAAATAAAATCTTAAAAAATATATATGAACTCTTCCAATCAATAAACATGGGATATCTCTCCATTTATTTAATTCTTTATTTTTCATGTCAGGAATGTTTTATAGTTTTTAGTGTAGAAGTCTTATGCTTCCTTGGTGACTTTGTCCATTTGGGTTGCTATAACAAAATCCCACCAACTGTTTATTAACAAGAGGAATTTGTTGCTCACAGTTCTGGTAGCTTGGAAGTCCAAATTCAAGGAACCAGCATCGTCACCTTCTGGTGAAGGCCCACTTTTTAGTTCATAGCATGTACCTTCTCAACATGTCCTCACATGGTGGAAAATCTAGAGGTTTCTCTGTAGCTTCTTGAATAAGGCACTAATTTCATTCATGAGGACTCTACTCTCATGACTTAAGCATCTCCCAAAACACTTATTTACTGAAAGATACTACCTTTAAGGGTTAGAATTTCAACGTAGGAATTTTTGGAGTACACAAACATTCAGGCCACAGGACATGGTCAAATTTATTCCTAAATATCTTATTCTTTTTGATGCCATTATAAATGAAATTGTTTTCTTAATTTAATTTTCAGGTTGTTTATTGCTACGGCATAGAAATACAATTGTTTTTGTGTATTGGTCTTATATCATGCAACCTTGCTGAACTCATTTTTTAGCTCTTACAGTTTCCTAGTGGACTCCTTAAGATCTTCTATTTACAAGATTATGTAATCGCTAGGTAGAAATAGTTCTTCTTTCCAATCATAATGCCTTTTATTTCTTTTTCTTTCATAAGTGTACTGGCTAGAGCTTTCAGTATAATCTTGAAGAGAATTGGTAAGAGCCCACATTCTTGTCTTTTTCTCATTATAAAGGGGAAAGCATTTGGCCTTTCACTGTTAAATATGACTGTAGCTGTGTGTTTTTCAAAGATTGAGGGAACTTCTTTCTATATTCCTTCTTCCTTCTATTCCTAGTTTGTTGAGTACTTGTATCATGTAGGGGTGTTGGAATTTGTCATATGCTTTTACTGTCTCTGTTAATGTGATCACTTGGGTTTTAGCCTTCATTTTATGAGTATCATATATTATACTAGTTGATTTTTTTAATGTTAAGCCTACCTTGGATTCCTGGATTAAACTCCACTTGGTCATGATGTCTAGTGCTTTTTCTATGTTGCCAGATTCAATTTTCTAGTATTTTGTTGAGGATTTTTGCATGTCTATCTATAAGGGATGTTGGCTTTTATTTTTCTTTTCTTGTGATGTGTTTGGTTGGTTTTAGAATTAGGGTAGTACTGACTTCCCAGAATGAATTGGAAACTGTTTTTTCTTCATTTTCTTTCTCCTCTACTTCCTCTTCCTTCTGCTTCTTCCTCTGGAAGGATTTGGTAATGATTTGTGTTAATTTTTTAAATGTCTGGTAGAATTTATTAATGAAGCCAACAGGTACTGGACTTCTCTTTATTGGATGTTTTGTGGGTCAAGGGATTTATAGGCAGAGAAAACTGTAAGATGTAATGGGATTTGACTGGTTTTTCAAAAACAGTTAGAAAGCCAAGCTAGCTGGAGCTGAAGTGACTCTCCATTGTCTGCGTGTTAAAATTTAATCTCAAAAAAAAAAAAAAAATAGTGCTAGAAAAGCTGGATGGCTACATGTATAAGAACAAAACTGGACCACTTTTTAACACCACATATAAAAATAAACTCCAAATGGAACGAAGACTTAAATGTGAGACCTGAAACCATAAAAGTCCTAGAAGAGAACACAGGCAGTAATTTCTCTGACATGGGCCTTAATAACATTTTTCTACATACATCTTCTAAGACAAGGGAAACAAAAGCAAAAGTAAACTTTTGGCACTACGTCAAAATTAAAAGCGTTTGCAAAGCAAATGAAAACATTGACCAAAAAAAGGCAACTTACTGAACGGAAGAAGATATTCACAAGTCATATACCTGATATAGGGTTAATACCCCAAATATATAAAGAACTTAACACCAGGGCACTGGTGGCTGAGTTGGTCGAGTGACTGCCTTTGGCTCAGGTCATGATCCTGGACTTCCAGGATCGAGTCCCGCATCAGGGACTCCCAGCACCTTAGGGAGTCTGCTTCTCCCTCCGACCTTCTCCTCTCTCATGTTCTCTCTCACTCATTCTCTCTCAAATAAATAAAATCCTTAAAAAAAATTTTAAAAAAAAGGGACTTAACAGCAAAAAACTCACCACAAATTATCCAATTTAAAAATGGGCAGAGGACCTAAATAGACTTTTTTCCAAAGAAGACATGCAGATGACCAACAGACACATGAAAAGATGCCCAACATCACTCATCAGGGAAATGCAAATGAAAACTACAGTGAGATAATCTCCTTACACCGGTTAGAATGGATAAACTCAAAATGATAAGAAATAACAAGTGTTGGTGAGGATATGGAGAAAAAGGGACCCTAATACACTATTGGTGGGAATGTGATTGGTACAGCCGCTATGGAAAACAGTATGAAGTTTCCTCAAAAAAATTAAAAGTAGAAATATCATATGTTCCAATAATTCCATGACTGCTTATTTACCCAAAGAAAAAAAGTAACACTAATTCAAAAAGATATATGCACCCCTATGTTTATTGCAGTTTTATTTACAATAGCCAGGATATGGAAGCAGCCTAAGTATCCATCAATAGATGAATGGATAAGGAAGATATGGTACACACATGCATTGCATGCATAATGGAATATTGCATAGCCCTATAAAGGATGAGGTTGTGCCATTTGAGCTAACATGGATGGACCAAGAGGGAACTCTGCTATGTGAAATAAATCAGACTAAGAAAGACAAATACCATATATTTTCACTCATATGTGGAATCTAAAAAAACAAACAAGTAAAAAAAACAAAACAAAAAAACAAAGAGCAGAATCAGACCTATAAATATACAATACAAAATGATGGTTGCTAGAGGTGAGGTTGGCAGGGGAATGGGCAAAAATGGGCGAGTGAGAGTGGAAGATTTAGGCTTCCAGTTATGTAATGAATAGAATAAGTCAATGGAATAAAAGGTAGCATAGGAAATATAGTCATTGACACTCTAAGAGTGATGTATGGGGACAGATGGTAGCTAAACCTGTGGTGAGCATAGGTATAATGTATAAACTTGTCTAATCACCGTATTGTACACCTGAAACTAATGTGTCAGTAGTCATTATGTCAGCTATACTCAAATATAAATCAATCAATCAATCTTAGTTTAGTTTGTGATTCCTCCTAGTGTAGAACTTGATTAACATCTCCAGCTTCATTCATCTCTTGCCATAACTTCTGTCACACGATAAGCATTATCTATGATGAAGTAATGATAATAATATTCTCTTCCAGGCCCCATGTTAAGTGTATACCATAATCTCAATTAACCCCTATGCTCAGTTTCCCAGAAATAAAATTCCTCTCACTTTATAACTTTGTTCATGAAGCTTCCACTCCCCAGAATAAACTATGCCTTTATTTATCCCTTCTCCCTCACTGCCTCAATTTTGTGCAGTTGACAAACATCTACTCATTGTTAAAAATTTACTTTTAAGTGTCTCCTTCACAATAAAGACTTTTTTAATGTCCTGAAATACAGTATCAATGAAGAACATGTAACAAATATGGGTATTTTTTCTTAACTTGCTTCTTTCGGGGACTATAAATCCCTTGATGGCAGAAACCATTTTTGATTTCTTTATGCCAAATCTAGCAAAGTGCCTGTCACACAGTAGACACTCAATAATATTTGTTGAATGAATAGAGAAGCCCAGATATCCTGAATGAGTTTCCCCCAGCATTCTGTATTGCTGAGATGTTATTATACTTCTCTGTGCTTCTCACAGCACCTGGTGTGACACTGATAAATGTTCATTGAAGTTAACTCAGCTGAATGACAAATTAATATTATAATATCAGCAGCACATTTTGAACCCTTCAGTAAAAAGGCACTGTAAAAGCCTCAAAGTAGATGTAAAAAAAAAAATAGAAATGATAAAAATCTATTTGGATGACATTTCTTTTTGAAGATACAAAACAATTCTGTTGTGTTTTGAAACATAATTACACTTGAAGATTTCTGGTGTAACAGAGCTGTTTTGGGATTCTGGTGATCATAACAACACTGTTTGATACAAGGGAGGGGAAATCCATTTTAGAAGCTTTTCAATGACAAGCTTTGTTTTTTGTATCTGGAAGCAATCCCCAGAGCCATTTACTTAAATGCCTTGGAATATGGGAAAGTCAGTAGCACTGTGGGGCCCTCAACGGGAGGAGCACATTTCATGTTTTTTATATTGTCCTGTCACATGACAAAGGTGAGCAGGTGGAGTGACAGCATTGTCTGTAACAGTAGTCTACCCAAGGAAGGCCTGTGATTTTTTAAAATATTTTATTTATTTATTTGACAGACAGAGATCACAAGTAGGCAGAGAGGCAGGCAGAGAGAGAGGAAGGGAAGCAGTTCCCTGATGAGCAGAGAGCCTGATTCGGGGCTCCATCCCAGGACCCTGGGATCATGACCTGAGCCTAAGGCAGAGGCTTTAACCCACTGAGCCACCCAGGTGCCCCAGGCCTGTGCTTTTTAATGTAGACATTCAAGGTCTCCATCAGTCAGAGTTCTCCATAGAAACGCCACACACACACACACACACACACACACACACACACACACATGATTTATTTTAAGGAATTGCTCACATGATTGTGGGGGCCAGCAAATCTAAAATCTGTAGGGAAGGCTGACAGGCTAGAAACTCAGGCTGGAGCTGATATTACAGCCTTGAGTCTAAAATAGCAGGCTGAAAACTCAAGCAGGTGTTAGTCTTTAGGCAGAATTTCATCTTCTCTGGGAAAACTGTTTCTTAAGGCCTTCAACTGAATGGATGAAGCCCCACCCACATTATTGAGGTAATCTTTATTTATAAAGTCAACTGTTGACTTCAGTTAAGGGAACACCTTCCCAGATTCCCAGAGACACGTAGATTAGCACTTGATTAAATATCAAGTACTATAGCCTAATCAACTTCATACATAAAACTAATAATCACAAGGTTTTTTGTCACATAGTACCTCTCTATAAGTTCTTAACTTGCCTACCTACTCCTGCTCCACACCAGACTGCTGATCATGTTCTGAAGAGCTCTGTACATCCCTGCCATTTGGTGCCTCTGCTAGTTCCCCTATTCCCACTCTATAGAGTCTCTCTCCTTCCTTTCCCAGCCGTCAAATTCCTTGTCTTCTCCCTTAGGTCCTAAGCAAATGCCATTTGCCTTCCCAAATCTTGACTGGTTTCCCAGTTAGATATCATCCCTCCCTCTCTTGACCCCCCCAACAGATTTCCAGGCAGTATAATCCCCTTGTGTTTCATGATTATTCTAAAATGTATTCATGGTGACCATCTCTCCTCCTCTGTGGCTTGAGGAAGTTAAGAACTTCATGCTTTTTGGGGTTTGGTTTGGTTTGGTTTTTAATTTCTATGTTCCCTACAGAGTATAGAGATTTCATTCATGCACCAGTCTTTATACATCCGTGCCAGGTCTTAGGCTAGCTGCTGAGGAATATAAAGATTAATCAGACAAGTTTCAGTGCTCTGAGAGTTCATAGTCTAGTGAGGGAGGCCAGTAAGTAAAATTTTGATGCCCATAAGGATTTGTTAAACTAAATTAATTTCTGCCTTAGAAGTAGAACTTTCCTGGGGCACTTGGGTGGCTCAGTGGGTTAAAGCCTCTGCCTTAGGCTTGGGTCATGATCTCGGGGTAGGATCGAGCCCCCCGTCAGGGTCTTTGCTCGTCAGGGAGCCTGCTTCCTCCTCTCTGCCTGCCTCTCTGCCTACTTGTGATTTCTGTCTGTCAAATAAATAAATAAAATCTTAAAAAAAAAAAAAAGAAGTAGAACTTTCCTTTCTGTACCTCCTCACCTTAATACCACTACATATAAACATTGGGTAGTCAGCTTGTAGTGGGCTGGAAAGCTCTGTCTTCATAAAACATGTAAAGGAGTAGTGTATGTGGTGTCTTTCTGAAGGGCATCAGAGAGTTCAGCTGATCCAAAAATATCTCTGTTACTAAGATGCTGTAATGTTTGATATGCCACTATTGGGAATCCACTCAAGAATTATCTGCAAATGTACCTGGGAGGAATTACTAAAAACATATGCTGATATCTTTTTCAAATTCCTTTCCCTTCCTTCTTTACTTCTGTACCATCTCCTCCTCAAGACAGCTAAATTGCCCTCCTTGTAAGACTCCCACCACACAGAGAAATTAGGGTTATTTCCTGTAGGTCTCCACTGCACTGTCTTCCTGTTACAACATAATTTTTTTGTTCTCTGTTGTTTACGTGTCTATTTTATTTACCCAAGTTCTTAGTAGACTGGGTTTTTAAGAGAATGAGTGTTTTTTTTTTAATCTCTGTGACCCCAACATCTAGCACAATACCAGAGTCATAGTGGAATACCCCCTAAGGACTCCTGGAATGACTAGGTGTTCCTTTGATAGAATACACATCTAGGGGGCAGGTTTAATGAAAGGGAATTGAAGGGTAGATTGTGGAGAAGTGGCAGACAAGGGGCCTTAGGGAAACGAGTTTGTCCCTGGAGCCATCCTTGATCCTGCTCTTTGCTCTTTTCCACTTTCTGGTTTCATTCATGGATAAAATACCTTGTGAATTAAACACTCTTTTCTTTTGTTCTACAGTACATAACCTAAAGCACTGTCAGCTGCCAGGAGTTTTTCTGGAAGCATTTGTGCTATAAAGGTGAGTACACATGATTTTTTAGAAAAGCACAAATGCTTTCACACTATCTTTTATTTCTGCAAGAACTGAGAACACAAACCTCTTATGTCTCTCTCATCCACTATCCCTTGCCTTCGCTCAAAGAATAAGCTAGTAGAGACTGCCAACAAAGTGTTTTTCCCAAGTCCTTGTGGCTGCAGGAATACAGACCTAGACAAATTTTCTCAAATAATAGGGCTAGAGTTTTCCAGATGCATCTACATGGAGCTAAAATCAACTCTGAAACCAAGATGCCCTCTCAGTCCACTGTTAACCTGTTTCTTTCTCATCAGCACTCCCTTTCTGGTGATGTCTCCTCTTTCTGTAGAGTTGCTGCATTTTCCTCTTGGTTTTCCTGCCCTATAGCTTTCTTCTCTTTTCTCATGTCTTCTGCTTACCTATAGTTTCTACTCTCACAATTTCACATGACCTGTCATGACTGCCCTAGACCCCCAATACCTCATAACTGTTCAGATTCAAAAATATATGTCTTTGAATATAAACCCTCTGGTTCATACTAATTTTAGTTTTTCCACAAATATATTTTTCAACTTAATTTTCAGCAGGATCCACAGGTTGATCCACAGATTGGCTAATTCTTCCTACTATAACCAAGAGTTGGTCATATATCGTAGGTACCTGTATATCAGTTATTAACAGTAGGTTATTTATTTGTATTATAATATATATTTATGTCATAACATATTATATTATATACTTATAATGTATATGTAATGTAGTTATTACCACTAGGGCAGAGTTATTTATGTCTTCCCTGGATGGTATCCCCAGAATCCAGCACAATTCCTGGCATCCTATAGATGGTCAAAATAGTGAATGAATGGTTAAATAAAGCTCCTGATATCTTCTTCTTACTCACCCTCTTCTAATTCATCTTCAAAAAAAAAAAAATCTTTCTGAAACACAAATCAAGCCATGATACTTCCTGCTTAAAATTATTAATAGCATTTATTCTCCAAATTAGAATGAGGATATTTGTAGCCTACTTTAGTTTTATTTCCTATCCCTGCTCAGTTTCTTGTACTTCTTGCTTCTATAAAGCCAATGTAATTCATGAAATACATTATGCTCTATTCAATTTCCTTGCATTTTTCACATAGCAGTATCAGTAGAAATGCAAAGAACGAGATGAAGTGAAGATGAATTTAAGAGACAGGTTGAGAAGATTTAATATCTAAATTATATAAATCTACTAATGTGTAAATCTTAGGAAACCTATGATTACCTCTATGTAGTAAGCATTCGATATGTTCTTATTAAAATGGATTAAAACATGACTTTCGTGTTTTTATCTGGTTTCAGATCCAGTAGGAATGAGTGAGTGAAAGGAAACTAAAAGAGTGAGTTCATTGGTAAATGAACAATTTCATCCTTTTTCAAACTCAATAGCTATTATCGTGACTGACAAAGCATCTCTTATGAGTTGAACACAAACAAGAAATAGGAGAGGGTTTATGATGTCATCATAAATATTTATAAAAGGGACATGGTACAATGTTCTGTGAGATGTTGGTTATGAAAGGTTAGATTGTGAATGTTCATTTAGATCAAATTATTAAACACTTGAAATTTGTATAGCATTTTCTAATTTATAAAACAAATTCACACTCATTATCCTATTTAAACTTTAATTCTCAATCTCCATTGGACCATTATCTTCAATGTGTAAACACTATAATTCTCCATCCTTAAGATTTCCTCTGAGGACATCAGTTCCCCATCAGGAACAAACCCTATGTGTCTTCTCTTTTACAGCAAAGCCCCAAACCTGTGTTCACTATCTCTACTTTTTCATCAGATGTTCTTTCTTCAGTTAACTCAGATCTGGTTTTCATCCTCACAACTCCACTGAAATTGATTCTATCAAAGTACTTAGGAACTCCCTCCTTCAGCCATTTTTCTTCATTTGGCTTCAGACATGATATATTCCACTAATTTTCCAACTACCTTATTTCAGTCTGGTTCCTCCTCCTCCAGACTTCTAAGTGTCCCACTGCTCAGTTCTTGTCTCTCATCTTGTCTTTGTCTACTCACTGTCAAGGTGCCAGACCCTGCTTTTCAATATTTTCTGCAAATTGATGATTCCCACATTTGTATCTTCAACCCAGTTCTCTTCCTCAAGCTCCAAACTTGTATATCCAGGAGTCGTCTTCTTCTTCTTCTTTTTTTTTCTTTTCTAAAGAATAATCTCATCAGGAAGATTTTTTAAAATCTTTTTTCCTTTGAAAGATTTTATTTATTTATTTGACAGAGATCGCAAATAGGCAGAGAGGCAGGCAGAGAAAGAGAGGAGGAAGCAGGCTCCCCACTGAGCAGAGAGCCCGATGTGGGGCTCGATCCCAGGACCCTGGGATCATGACCTGAGCCGAAGGCAGAGGCTTTAACCCACTGAGCTACCCAGGCGCCCCTCCAAGAGTCTTCTTAACTTTCTCTAGGTAGGCATCTCAGGCTTAATTCCTAAACCAGAACTCTGGAAAATCCTGCTCTAATTCTTTCTGGAAAGCTGTACTAAACTCAACCAGGTGCCCTCACCAAAAACCTAGATGCCATCCTTAATGACTCTCTTCAGGCTCAGCATTTCATCAATCAGTAAGTCCTGTTGACTCTACCTTCCAAATATACCTGGAATCTGACTACTTACTACTATCTTTACCTCTCTATCAATCTAGGCAAAGTCAGCATTTTCACCAGCCTCAACTTCTGGAATACCTTTCTGTCTGGGCTCTGCTTCCTTTCTTTCCCCTTTTGTAGTTGTCTTCCTTAGAGCAACCAAAGTAGTTCTTTTAAATGTAAAACTATCCAGTGGGATTCATTTCTTATTCTAATTAAAACGTAAAGTCTCTTCTGAAACCTGTAAGGTCTTCGAGATCTAGATATCACCTTTCTGTTCAAATTTATTTCTACCACAGGGTATTTTGCATTTACTGGCCCTGTCTCCAGTATTCTTCTACAACATTTCCCATGATTCACTCCCTCAGTTCCCTCTGATTCTACTCAAAGGGAACCTCTTCCACCATCCTATATCTTTTTGTACCTTAACCCACTTTATTTTTCTTTATTTACTTGGCTGTCAATATATCATATACTTGCTTCATTCTTTATGGTCCCTCTTTTCCTCACTGGAATATAAGCTCAAGAGTGTTGTATTATTATTTATTGTCCAACAAATATTTGTTGAATGAGAGGATGAATTGTGAATATAAGTTTTTTGACTAGAGGTTGAATGGTCTTTTCCATGATCCAAAGGCAAAGTAAAAAGTGATCATTTTTCCATATTTTTGATATCTCCAGAATATTCTGAAGAAACGTTTTGAGAATCTCAATTTCAGATTCTTCTAGATAAATGGATATGTATCATATTAGAGCAACTAGGTAATTGCAGTCAGAGTTGGGTAATTGCAGTGCGGGTTTATGATGGGGACATGGACACCATTCCATTGGCTCAGAGTTCTCTCACACTAATGCTCCATTGTGTAGATTTAGGTACAGAGCCAAGAGTAGCAAAGGAACACTGCCCTAAAAAATAGGAACTAATAGATTTTTAAATTTTGACCCAGTGAAACCAAAGAGCAGAAGAAAAACAAGTTTTTTAAAACCACTTCAGATAATCTCTGTATAAAGTGTCATGAGTAATAGGATTTTAGACACAGACTTAAGTAATCTGAAAGTTCTGCCTGATTGTCCCAGGGCCTGGCACACTAGGGTTGTGTTCTCTTTTCTTCTATAGAATTACTTTAAAAAGGTTTACTTTTCCAAATGTCATTGTTACCCAAGAGTTCATTGTTTCCCCCATCCTTGCCTAGAAGACATGGAAAATTAGTTCCAGAAGATTTACAGCAGGATGGGGCAGATGCCATTTATTGTGCACTCATTATGTGTCCAACATTTTAAGTCTGTTATCTTATGTGATCTTTGCATTCCTAAGGCAAGCATTTTTAGCAGACATTTATAATTCTGTCTGTCCTGAATAGACTCCTTCTTCTGGAAAATACCTCTTCTCATCAAACACTGGATGTTTTAATAACATCTTTGCATATAGTTCCCACCTGCTAGCCAGAGATGTTATCGTGTGGCCAAGGAAGACCCAATTATTCTTACACAGGAGTTTTACAGTGAGTGCTAATAGGAAAGTTGTTTTTCCTTCTAATCGTAAGGCTGTATGTGTCATGGCTTATGACCACATCTCACTAGGAGGAGCTGGATTTAGAGAATTTACTTGACATATAAAGAATAGAGTCACAACAGAGACAGGCATTTGAGTCTTTCTATTTAGTCTTCCTTGAAGTTGGCACTATTCCTAATCTTTCAGTTATTCCAATGGCTTCATTATATGAGCCAATACTTTACTCTTTTTTTTACTTATGTCTCTTTTAATTGGATATTTGGGACTTGCAATTACAGGAGCCTTAAATAGTACAGTATATTATCTCCATTTTATAGATACAAACTCCAAGGTAGAGAGAAGTTAAATTACTTGTTACCTGTTAAGTGGCAGTGAAACTTGAATTTTCAGGTCTGTGGGCTTCTAACTACCACCACTGTTCTATCTCATTCTTTTCTACCCCTCTAAAAAAGTTAGCACTCAGCAAGCAGTTAAACATGACACAATCTGCTTAGGCTTTTGTTGTTGTTCTTGTTGTATTTGTTTGTGTTTTAATGGAGACAAGTATTTAATGTATTTACAGAAAAAAAAATTCTAGCTAGTCAAGCGACCCCACAGAAGCCTCTGCTTAAGTTTCTTATTTGTAAAATGACTGAGTTGGACTCAGTGACCTCCAGGATCCTTTTGTTTTCATGGAAAATTTTCTAAAGTCGAATTGATTCTTAGTGCCTCTAAGGATCTAATTATATGACGGTGCCTCTAAGATTTATTAAAATACAAAACAAAGAGTCATCAAGAGGAGGCACCTCTGTCAGATTTCATGATCAGGCTCCATCCAAGTTGGCTTCCAACCCTGCAACAGTAACTCCAGAGCGGCACTGTCAGAACATCAATATGTTATTATTTACAGATCAGAGTTCTATCCTGCAGGACATGTGTGCACTATCAGGAAGGAATTAAAAAATACCCAGAAACAACCATCTTCTGAAAGATGAAAAGACAGTTCTTATTTTTTTTTTCCTTGAAAATTATAGTATACACTCCCAAATCTCGGAAACACATTATTTTGGAAATATGCTATAAGTACCTTTCTTTTGGCATTCAAATTAGGTGCTCAACAACTCCTACAGAACATCTGGAGCTCTATAGATGATCACTCTAAGAGATAAAATCAGTGCGGTGCAGCTCTTTTCATCACCGACATGCACAAACAGGCACAGGCATGCACACCCGAACAGAAACACACACACATACACACAGACTGGCCTTTGTTTTTTTTGGAATGTGTTCTTAGACTGGGTGCAGGGAAATTGCTCCCTGTGGAAGCCTTTTGACACTTGCCCAAGTCTAAAGGTCCAGGATAATCTTACTCTCTCTGAATGCATTTCTGTTTTAACACTCAAGTCGTTGAATAAGATAATTCATCTTTTTATTTTTTAGTTCATCTTTTTGGAATCTTCTTTCTACAGAAGTTTCAATTATTTTTAAATTCATACTTAAGTAGTATTTTATTTTTTACCAAGTGTTTTTATGCAAATGACCTATTTGAGTTATGTACCACACTAACCTATAAGGTCAATAGTATTACCATTCATATTTTACGTATTTGTCTTTTATCATTATTGCAGCTCTATTATAGTTTGCCTTTAAAGATGAAGATACTGAGGCTTCGTGGTATAAATGATTTATCCGGGGACACACGACTAATTAGTGGTGGGACTGATAGTCTATTCAGGCATTGGATAGTGCAAAGAACAAGGGCTTCAGAGCCAAGCATATCTGGGCTGGAATCCAAGTTCACCCACTAGTTTTGTGACCTTGAGCAGGTAACTTAATCTCTTGGATCTTTAGTTCCATTATCTTTACAATGGAGTTAAGGGTTTCAAAATTACAAGCTTCTTAGGAGTATTAAATAAAAAGCCATATAAAACCCTTGACAATCATCACTTCCAGTGTGGGTACTTATCAGTGTGAAGTAGGTATTCATCAAATGGCTCTAGTTTTAATTTTCTCTTTTTGTGTGTGTTGTCTCCTTGTCTGGTTATGGTATCATGGTAATGCTGGCCTTGTAAAATGAGTTTGAAAGCATCCCCTCCTCTTCAATTTTTTGGAAGAGTTTGAAAAGGATAGATATTAAATCTTTAAAAGTTAGGTAGAATTCACCAGTGAATCTGTCTAGTCCTGGAATTTTGTTTGTTGGGTGGTATTTGATTACTGACTTAATCTTCTTAGTAGTAATTGATCTATTGAGGTTTTCTATTTTTTCATAATTCTGTCTTGGAGGATTTTATGTTTCTTGGAATTTATCCATTTACTTTAGATCGTCTAATTTTTTCATGTATATTGTTCATAGCATTCTCTTATGATCCGTTGTATTTCTATGGTGTCCGTTGTAGCTTCTCTTTTGTTTCTGATTTTTACTTGAGTCCTCTCTTTTTCTTGATAAGTCTAGCTAACAGTTTGTAATTATTGTTTATCTTTTTAAGGAGACGGATTTTAGGTTCATTGATCTTTTTTATTGTCTTTTTAGTCTCTATTTCATTTATTTCTGCTCTGATCTTTTTTTATTGTCTTCCTCCTACTAATTTTGGCTTTTTCTTATTCTTCTTCCTAGCTCCTCTAGGCATGTTAGGTTGTTTATTTGCGATTTTTCTTGTTTCTTGGGGTAGGCCTATATTGCTCTATACTATACTCTTAAAACTGCTTTTACTGCATCCCATAGAATTTGGTATGTCATGTTTCTGTTTTCATTTGTCTCTGGGTATGTTTTGATCTGATTTGATTTCTCATTTATTATTTGATGGCTATTTACTATTCAGTAGCATGTTGTTTAATCTCCACATTTTTATAGTTTTTTTTCAGTTTACTTAAAACTGATTTCTAGTTTTATACCATTGTGGTTGGAAAAGATATTTAATATTATTTCACTCTTCTTGAATTAAGCCTGATTGTGTAATTTATCCTGGAGAATGTTCTAGGTGCACTTGAGAGGAATGTATATTATGCTACTTTTAGATGGAAGGTTCTGTATATATCTATGAAATCCCTCTGGTGTTTTGTGTCATTTAAGGCCAAGTTTCCCTTATTGATTTTCTGTCTGGATGATCTATCCATTGAGGTAAGTAGGGGTATTAAAGTCTCCTACTATTGTATTGCTGTCAATGTCTCCCTTTAGGTCTCTGAATATTTCCTTTATGTACTCTAGTACTTGTTTGTTAGGTGCATGTATGTTTATAATGTTAAATCTTTTTCCTGACTTGATCATTTTATCATTGTAATAATGCCCTTCTTCGTCTTTAATTACAGTCAACATTTTAAAGTCTGTTTTGTTTAATATGAGTATAGCTACACCAGGTCTCTTTTTGTTTCCATTTGCATGGAATATTTTTTCTGTCCCTTCACTTTCAATCATTGTGTCCTTACTTCTGAAGTGAGTCTTTTGTAGACAGCATCTATATGCTGTCTTGTTGTTGTTTTTAAATCCTTACCTCCATTCTGTGTTTTTTAATTAGTATTTAGTCCATTTACATTTAAAGTAATTATTGATAAGTATGTATGTGTTGCCATTTTTTGTATTGTTTTCTGGTTATTCTGTTTCTTTCTTCTTTTTTCCTCTTTCCTTTGGTTTAATAACTTTCTGTAGTGTTATGTTTAGATTTCTTTCTCATTTTCTTATGTGTATTTGCTATAAGCTTCTGCTTTGCAATTACTGTGCTGTTCATATATAGTCCTATGTATATAGCAGTCTATTTTAAGTTGGTACCAACTTTAGTTTGAACCTGTTCCCCAAATCTTAATTTGTATCTTCCTACTATGTTTTAAGTTTTGGTGCCACATTTTACATTTTTTAAAATTTTATTTATTCCTTAAATAATTATTATATTTTAGTTGAGTTTCCTACCTTGGTCTTTTAGTCTTTGTTACCTTCATAAAGCAATTAATCCACAGCTTTTACTTTTACTTTTACTTTTCCAGTGAGATTTTAATTTTCATATGTTTTGTTTGTTTTTAATTATTGCCATTTCTCTTCAGCTTAAAGAATTCCCTTTAATATTTGTTATAAGACTGGTTTAGTAATGATGAACTCCTTAATTTTTGCTTGTCTGGAAAAACTCTTTTTCTCTCCTTCCAATCTGGATGCTAACATGACAGGTATAGCATTCTTCATTAGAAATTTTTGCCTTCAGTGTGACTTTGACTATATCATGCCACTTTCTTCTGGCCTGCCAAGATTTCTCCTTTAAAATTTGATGGCCTTATGGCATTTCCCCTATATGCAGCACATTGTTTTTCTTTTGCTGCTTCCAGATTCTCTCTTTTTCTTTAACTTTTGACATTTTAGTTTTAGTATTTCTTGCTGTGGATTTCTTTGCATTCATCTGTTTTGGAACTTTCTGGATTTCCTGGACTCTGTCTTCTCCTGGGGCTTCTATCATGCTGGTGTTATTCCACTTGATGTTGTCCTATGTGTCCCTTAAGGTATATTTACTTTTTAAAATACTTTTTTTCTTTTTGTTGCCTCATCTAAGTGAGTTCCATTGCTTTGTCTTCCAGTTTACTGATCCATTCTTCTGCCTTTTCCATCTCACTGTTGAAGCCCTCCAGTGTATTTTTTTGGTTTACTTATTATATTCTTAAGCTCTGTGACTTCTGTTTGGTGATTTCTTATAATTTCTATCTCTTTGTTGAAGTTTTCACTGTGTTTATCCATTCTTCTCCCAAGTTTGATAAGATGAATAAGTTTAGTAACATACTACTATTGAGCATTACTCTACATACTACTATTGAGCATTACTCTATGACCCATTACTTTGAACTCTTGGTCAGACAGACTGTTTCATTAAGGTTTTTTTTCTGAAGTTTTATCTTGTTCTTTTGTTTAGAACATACTCCTCTTCTCACTTTTCCTGATTCTCTATGTTTGTTTTTATGTAATAAGTGAAACTACTACCTTTTTCAGTCTTAAAGGAGTGGCTTTGTATAGGAGATGACCCATAGGGCCCAAAAGTTGAATTCCCCCTGACCATCAGATGACCAGGCATTTAAGTAGGTCCCGTGTGTGGGCTGCATGGGCCTGTCAGCTGTGGCAGGGCTGCTGTTACAGCACAGGATAGGGACAGGTAGAGTGCTCACCTAGCTGGCTATAGCATGGCTGTCATGCAGAAATAGCTCTAGTTTTAACCCAAAAGCCTTTGACTATTAAAAAAAGAAGAAGAAGAAGAAGGAGAAGGAGAAGGAGACAGAGATGGAGACGGAGAAGGAGAAGGAGAAGGAGAAGGAGAAGGAGAAGTGGTTTGTCCAGTCCAGTATTTATGTATGGGGGTCTTTAGAAGTTCCAAACTTTTGTAGCACGAAGAGGTCAGTGCTGAGGTGTCTTGAGCCTCCAGGGATTTTCTGCCTTCTCACTGTAACTGAAAACTAATACACAGGATAAGCTATGCCTTCACAAGGTTCTTTGGTGGTACTTTGGTTCTTCAAAGGTTCATGGGCTGGCCAACTTTGCTCTGCCAATCTCATGACCCACAAACACATAGAATCTAGTAGTCTATGGCTTCCAGGGAAGGGAGAGAGGCTATTTCATAGTCTACTGACATGTTATCTGGGACTAGTATCTTTTTTTTTGTTTGTTTATTTATTTATTGTATTTATTTTTTGTTGTGTTTTTTTTCAGTGTTCCAAGATTCATTGTTTATGAGACGCACCCAGTGCTCCATGTAATACATGCCCTCCTTAATACCCACCACCAGGCTCACCCAACCCCCCACTCCCCTCGCCTCCAAAACCTTCAGTTTGTTCCTCAGTGTTCAGTCTCTCACGGTTTGTCTCCCCCTCCGATTTCTCCCAACTCACTTCTGTCTTCCCAGCGTCCTCTGTTATTCCTTATGCTCCACAACTAAGTGAAACCATATGATAATTGACTCTCTCTGCTTAACTTATTTCATTCAGCATAATCTCCTCCAGTCCTGTCCGTGTTGATACAAAAGTTGGGTATTCATCCCTTGTGATGGAGGCATAATACTCCATTGTATATATGGACCATATCTTCTTTATCCATTCATCTGTTGAAGAGCATCTTGGCTCTTTCCACATCTAAAAGAGCTGGCAAATTTGGTTTAAGTATGCATGAGATCTTGGGTAAACCAGCTAGCTTCTCTCTGTTCCATGACTATGGACTCAGCTTATTGCCTAATCTCTGCTGGTTTCTGGTTACTGTGTATGGATGAGGTGGTGTCAGACATTAGATAAACTGAAAAATGAATTAAGGATTAGGAGTCATTAGGATAATGGATTGATGGGTTATCTATTGTATTTCTGTAAAGAAGAGAAGACCCAATTCAGTGTGATTTGAATTCAATCAGCTATAGTGTGGTTATGGATAGTTTACTGAACTTTTCTTAGTTTTAGTTTTCAATATTCTAAGTTGAGATAATAATATAGGGTTGTGCATAGGATTAAATGACAATAAGTTCAAAGTGCTTACTTAACTCAGTGTTTGAGATATAGTAAGTATTCAGTGAATGTGAACTATTTCTTTCATCATTGTTGTTTTCCTTATTGAAGCTCAGAAGCAAAATACAACTTCCCATCCATATAACTACCATGAAAACTTTTTGTCAAATAGTTTCATTTATAAACATTATCTCAGGAACTATGGTTTCTTACTAGAAGAGCACTATCTTGGACTGCAAAGAACTATGCTCAAATTCATTTACTGCCTCCTACTAGCTATAGGATTGGGCAATTTGTAATTCTCCCAGAGACTGATCTGCAGCGTGGAATTAACAATATTTTCCTTGACAAGTGTTGTGAGTGGTAGCTAATACTGTGTGGGAAGCAATATCTGGCATAGGATCTGATATACTCATGATTATTGAGATTGAATCTGGACTTTAATTCCTTTATCCATAAAATGGAGATAAGGATACTCTTCCCAGAAGATTGTGATGGGGATTAAATGCAATGATACATGTGAAAGCACTTTGGAAATTCCAAAGTACTATATAAAAGAAATTATTAGTGCTATTATTAATCTCCTATCACTGTTATTTTGATATATTGCTACTACTATATTATTAATAATGGTAATAAGAGTAATGTCTTTTACTAATCATTTTTACTGTTTTTTATTATTTCTAAGTTAAAAGTATAGATTCTGATTTTTTATATCTAAGAAATACTTATATAAGGAAATGGCTTGGAAATAACTTTTCAAATTCTCCATCCCAGAAGATTTTATTCAGAGACACATTTATTATACTTTAACCACTAAGTTCACATGTTAGCATGTAAAATTGTTCCCGAGCAAAATAGTTTCTACTTTCTTTTGTTTGTATTGTTTTTCAATTCCAGTATAGTTAACATACAGTGTTACATTAGTTTTAAGTGTACCGTATAGTGTTTCCACAATTCTGTACATTACCAGTGTTCATCATAAGTGCAATGTTGGATCCCCATTACCTATTTCACCCATCTCCCCACCCCACTTTTCTCTGGCAATCAGTTTGTTCTCTATAGTTAAGAATCTACTTCTTGGTTTGTCTCTCTCTTTTTTTTCCCCTTTGTTTCATTTCTTAAATTCCACATATGAGTGAAATCATAAAGCATTTGTCTTTCTCTGACTTACTTTGCTTAGCATTATACCCTCTAGCTCCATCCATGTTGTTGCAAATGGCAAGATTTCATTCTTTTTTATGGCTGAATAGTCTATTAGACAGAATGAATATGTATCTTAGATACCTTTATATCTACAGATACCTATATACCTATATATCTATAGTTATCTTTATCTATCTATCTGTCTAATCGTCTTTATCCATTTATCCATAGGACACTTGGACTGCTTCCATAAGTTGCTGATTGTAAATATGCTGCAGTTAACAGAGGGGTGCATTTATCTTTTGGAATTAGTGTTTTGAGGAAAATAACTTTTTCAATGTCATTTAAAACTAGTGAGCTTAAAAATTAGTGAAATAAAATAAGGGCTGCCCTGTTTAAGTACTTCAAGACTATCTAGCTGCCCATCACACTTGAGATAATCAGCGCCAGCCTGTGGAAGGTCTCTACTCAGCACTGGTGTGTGACTTGTAACTCAATGAAACAGACTGCTCGGGTGAAGTTGTTCGGTGTCTTTCATGCTGTTAGCTGTTGACAGACAGCCTATGTGTCTTTGTGCTAATAATTGAGATAATAATTATTCCCTGTTGCTTTTCCACTTCATGAGCTTTAGTCACAAATTCTGAGATGTGTTTGCCTATAAGTATGTAAGTCTCTGCCATTGTTTCCCTTCCATTTATTTCCTGATGTTGCCCAGCCTTCTCAGTTGAAAGCTGGGATTCACTCCATCAGCCACACAGGCTTTAATAGAAGTCCAAAAGAGGTCCATTTTTTAGACATTATCCTAGAGTAATGTATGCTATATGTATAATCTTTTTTCCCCGTCTGGAGGAATTTCTACTATAAGTAGTTCAGCTCTTATGAAAAGACCATCAATATTTGTTATAGACAGTAGGACACACTACACATGAAGTGAAAGAGTCAGAGGACTTAGGTTTGGGCTCTGATTCTAGAATCTTTAGATGAGTGACCTTAAGCAAGCTGTATTTCTCAGGCTTAGTTTCTTTAACTTATAATTTGAATCCATGCTCCACCACTATATCTTATTGACTGTGTTTTTGGGTTTAATTAAGATAAAAAACTTTTGTGCTTCCATGGACACCAGTAAAAAGTGAAAAGACAGCCATTAGAATGAAAGGAAATATTTGTAAGGGACTTTATTCTCAGAATATAGAGAGAACTCTTACAACTTAACAATAAAAAAACCAAATAATCCAGTCAAAAAATGGGCGAAGAACTTGAATAGACATTTCTCCAAAGAAAACATACAAATGGCCAATAACCACATGAAAATATACTCAACACCATTAGCCATTTGGGAAATGAAAATCAAAACATGAGCTTTAGTCACATTTAGTGACTTTTAGTCACATTTAGTCACAAAACAATGAGACACCACTTCATACCTACTAAGGTGACTATAATGTAAAAGGCAGACAATAACAAATGTTTGATGGGATGTAGAGAAATTGGAACGCTTGCACATTGTTGATGACACAAAATGGTGCAACCACTTTGGAAACAGTTTGACAGTTCCTCAAAATGTAAAATATGGTGCTGCCACATTACCCAGCAATTTCACTCCTATGTATATATTCAGGAAAAATGAAAACACATCCACACAAACATTTGTATAGGGACATTGTTCATATAATAGCCAAAAAGTGGAAACCACTCACATGACCACCAACTAAAACAAAATGTGATAGATCCATGAAATGGAATGTTACTTGGTGATAGAAAGGAATGAAATACCTATCCATGCTGTAACATGGATGAACCTTGAAAACTTGAAGTCAGGTGAAAGAAGCCCCGTATCATATGATTTCATGTCTATGAAATGATCAGAATGGGCAAATCCATAGAAACAGAAGGTAGATTAGTGGTTTCCATGGGCTAGGGGAGGGGTAATTGAAGATGCGATTTCCTTGGGGGGTTATGGAAATGTTTGAAAATTGGGTAGCAGTGAGTTGCAGAAGTGCAAGTATAGTAAAAATTATTGAATTGGTTACCTTATAAAGTTGAATTTTACGGCATATGAATTATAGCTCAATAAAGCTGTTATTTAAAAAAGAAGAAACTTATACTTTAATCCTATGGAATTGAAAAATAACATAATGTGCCTCCTTTTCTGTTTCTAAGAGTAAACGCATAGTTTCTTGCTGTGGTTGTGGTGGTAAGTTAGCCACATGCCATCTTTAACCATTCTCCCTATCAAGTCTCCCCAGATAGCCTTTGCTAATTTTGTATTTCCTTCATAATCTAAAAACAATCCTTTATTAGCTTTCCCAAAAGGCATGATGTTGCCTGCTTGGATTAAATGGATCACATTCACTAATGCCCCCCCTCTTTTCTGTTTAATGCTTCTCAACATTTGTATTGTTCTCTAAACCACAAGGGAAGATAAAGCCTTTCCCTATGGGAGAGGTACATATACATACACATTCACCCTGACTCACAATATTCTCATGAAAAGTACTCTTATTGAATTATAAACTATAGGACACCTATCTTCTTTCTTGTTAGCCATAAGCATGTGGACTGCTGTTTGTTTTTATTAATCAATGAATTAATTTTTCAATAAATATTTATTGAGTACCTACTTTACACTCAGCATGAAAGTAGGCACTGACAGTAAAACAGTGGAAAAAATGCAGGAATCTTTTTTCTCATGGAGTCATAGGCTAGTGGGAGGGTATAGTTCATACATACCCTACATAAATGGTATACGTTAAAAGGTGATAAATGCTGTGTACAAAAATAACAAAGCCAGCAACAAGGAATAACAGAGCACTCTTTTGAGAATGTTGGGGTAGAGTAGGGGTGATGAGGGAACCCTCAATTTCAAGGTGACATTTGAGCAGTGACTTAAGTTTGGGAAAAAGCCATAGAGCAAACTGGGGAAGAGAATTTTAAGTTGAGAGAATATCCACTGAAAAATTCCAAAGGCAGAAGTGCGCCTGGCATGTTCTAGAAACAGCAAAGGGCCACTGCAGCTTAAACAGAGTGAGGAAGGGCACCTAATGAGCAGTGGGGTCAGGGAGATGATGAAGATTCTATCTAGGGCCTCATAGACTATTGTAAGGACTTTAGCTCTTGCGGTGAATGCAATGGGGACTGATTAGGTGTTCAGCCAATGAATGATGTGACCTGAGTTAGGTTTTTAAAGAATTACCCTCGTTGCTATTTTGAAAATAGACTGTAGAGGGGCAAGGACACAAGAAGAGGTCCAATTAAAAAACTGGCTTTCGTATCTAAGTTTTGGTTTCTGTGTGTGTGTGTGTTTGTGTGTGTGTGTGTGTTTATATACTTTAAAAAATTTTTTTAATACCTGTCACTACCATTGTGTAAAATGGGTCGGCTTTTCTGAGACACTGTGAGGTTTTGAAGGTTGAAATGTGAAGGCAGATCTGAAATACAGAAACTAGGTATCCGTTTAGGAGCATGGATCCAATTAAAATACATGATCAGGATCCAGAAGGGTGATAACTAAGACGAAGTCCTAAAACAAGGGACAAAGGGGAAGCCATTCAGACATGTGTCCTCATTCGATGCAGGCTAGTGTTTGTCAGTGAGAGCCAGAGCAATGATTACATTCTGCTCAGAGATTCAGAATGCTGAGACCCTTGTCCTCTCTGTTGAATGTCTCTGGGGTATAATTTATCATGCTGGGAGATGCCTTTAGTTCTTCAGGGATCTGAGGATCTTTGAACCTGTTACTGCTGTGCTGTGTTAATGATGATCTCAATGGCCTTCAGGGGCTATTGTATCTGCTTAGAGGCCGGTCTTCCTGGGCCAGAGGTGGAAGTTTAAACACATACTGGCATGATCAGAGCAGTCAGGGGTATTGGTCCCAAAGCTGGGCGAAGTTGAATTCATTATTCCAATCACACTGTTATTTCTTTGTGTAACGTAGACATTTTCCGTACTCTGTAATCTCCTGTGATGAAAAGGGCTTATAATCTCTCTGGGGTTTTCTCCTTTGTTGTGGTCTAACATATGTCATTCAGGAAACCTGACCCCATGTGTTAGGTGTTCTTTCATCATGCTCTGAATGGACTAAACAATGCAGAATGAATCAGACAAGATGTTTGATAGCTCCAAACACGATGCAGAAGGTAGAAGGAGACAGACTTTTATTTGATTAATCTGATCACTATTTCAGTTCAAAGAAATCCCGAAAACATGTTGTCATATCACCAGGCGTGGAGGAGAAAATGCAAAACGAGAGAGAAAACAGAGAATACTTTTAAAGGGAGATTTTCCAACCCTTCTGGAGACTCAAATTCTTTCCTTCTCTGAGGTAAATTGGAAGAAATGCTATACACACCATGGGAGCTATCACTCAGATTTGACTGCAAATCGATTTTTTCATTTGGTATCTAAAGGGAACTACTGATGATGTTCCAGTTGAATGCTTACATGTTGATTGCTAAGTCACTTGTATTCGTCCCGAAAACGATACCTACTCTGCGGTGGGAAGCGGCATGCCTTCGGAAGGAAAAATAAAAGGACAAAGAGCTAAGCAGCAACTATGTGGCAGCAAGAACACAGGGAAATTAATGAAAATAAATTAAGTTCCCGAGTGGTGGGATAGAGATAGGGAGAGAGCACCAGCTCTTCGGGATGTTGCATGTTAGTGATTTACTTCTTCCCCGGCGACATTCGTGGATATGGTAGGTGTTGTTAATGCTCTGAAAAAACAAAGTTTACCTGACAGCTCAAGGACAGGGCTGGGACATGGTTTCATATTCGAAAGCACTGAATTTTAAGAAATTCAAGATGTGTAAAAAGACTATGTTCTGCTTTGTAAAATGATATGATTTTTTTAATGGAAAGTACTTGAATATATTCATATATTACAAATTCTTTCAATTGTCTTTTTTTCAAATTCTAGAAGTAGATCATGAATTGAGTGGAGTTTTTCTTTAAGAATCAGTTGATTCCTCAGGCTAGAGTAAAATTTGTGAATAATATTTATTTTTCTTGACTCGACGTTTTCGTCAGCTTGCATTAAGACTATTTTTAAAAAGCTTTTCTGTATCAGACTCTTACAAAAAGAATATAAGCTAATGAGCAGTTGCTATAAATTGTAAAGGTTTTTTAACCACTCTCGAATATCTGTTTTTATGTGCTTAGTGAAGAGTTGAAAATTTTCTTAATCTTGTTTTTTAGAGCTATGTGGGAGATGGAAATACTTTGCACTGTTTCAGTATTTCTCTTGTAAACTGTGTCTTCATTTTGAGAGTTAAGACAGTGAGGAACACAGAATTATGGGTAGGTGGGAGACAACGGGTAACATAAACTAGAACCAAATGACAATTCGTGTGGTTTTGCTCTGATTTACCCTTGTGTCACCTCATAGTCCCAGGTTTACATATGCATCAAAACAGGAATGTGAGCATACATCTTAAATATAGGCATTGCTTGTCTGAGGTTTATTTAACTTTCTAATTGCTCTGAATGCTCGTGCTTCAAAAGGGCAGAAATTATGGCTGGCATCTTTTTTTTTTTTTTTTCTTGCATAGTGCATAGCACAGTCTTCTCACAGTTCATTCAACAAATACTTTGGGTGTTGATGAGTAAATCAGAAAAGCAAAGTACTCTTCCTCTTAATTTTGAGTATAATTAGTTCTCAAGAATCAGACCACAATTTTTCCTGATTACATTTTTTTTCTAGGATCAGTTGATAATATGGGAGACATGGAGGGAAAAGGAACTTAGAATTTTTACTGTCCCATAAAAATGGAATTCAAGAAGTGCCTGGGTGGCTCAGTTGGTTAAGTGTCTGCCTTCAGCTCAGATCATGATCCCAGGGTCCTGGGATTGAGCCAAATGTTGGGCTCCCCGGTCATCCGGAAGCCTGCTTCTCCCTCACCCTCTCACTCTGCCTGCTGCTCCCCCCACTTGTGCTCTCTCTCTGTCAGATAAATTAGTAAATAAAATGGAATTCAAGAGAGAATTGGGTTAAAAAAGAACCCCTTTTATTGCATTTTGATATAACTTTAATTGGAGGCAGTCCTGGAGTAGAACTTCAGTGGTTTGTAAAAGAATACAAAGGAGATGGTTTCTTAAAACTGGAGAAACACTTGGTTAGACAGTTAAACACGTTTCTTGATGGTTTCAGAGCTATGATACACTGCTAATGTCATTGTGCATTTCTAAAAAGAGGACATGTTTTAAAAAGAAAAAAGTAATTTAAACTTACCTAACTATAAAACCTCTGGGTGAGCGAAGTACCTATTAATATCTTCATGGACCTCTGGAAAACAGTTTGAATGATGTGCTGTTTTCATGAAGCAAACACTGCCTAGAGAACCAGATCATTGTGAGTGAAATTCCCAGCTTCATTATTTACCAGCTGTCTGACCTTGTCAGGTCTGAGTGTTAATTTTCTTGTCTGTAAATGAAATCATAATGCTTCTCTCGAAATGTGAAAATTAAGTGATGTGACATGAATCACCCAACAAAGTTCCTGGCACATACGAATAACTCAGTAAATACTTAGTTCGTTTTAAACATGAAATACGAAAACTAATATAGACATTATGTGTCTGATGGTGATATTTAAATGAGATGTAAAAGTACTTCGCACAATGCCTGGTCCAAAGAATTAACTCAACAAAATTAGACTCTTTAACTCCTCATCTCATCACCTTAAGGTTATTTATAAGTTGGTTAGCATATCATTAAAAATCCAGGGGTTTTTTGGTAATGCTGTGCTGTTTAAATCAACTTTTTGAAAAATTGCACTTACCTCTTAAAATTGAAAATATATTTATTCAGCACTTACTATAATGCTAGGTACTGTGCTAGGCTTCTGGGACCCAAAGTTGTGTAACCATCAAAGTAAAACCAGAAATAAATCAAGGATTAGAAATCATTGTCTTAAAACAATAATATATGTGGGCACAGCCTGCTTTGGATACATTTATATCAGATTGGGTCATAAAGAAGGAGACCCGTAACTACAATTTGGATGGATTAGTAGGCCATAACTAGACAGAGAATAAGAAGAAAGACTTTCCAGGCATAACATAGCTTAGCATGACTCATTTTGGGAAAAAACTGTGGGTGTTTCAAATCCTTTAGAAGGGAAATGATTGCTTGAGACAAGCACTGAAGACAGACAAGGCTGGCTGCATAAGCCCTCATAGTAGCTATAAATTTATCCTGAAAGCTGTGAGAAACCAACCATTAAAAGTCGTAAAGCCAGAAAGATAGAAGCCATTGGATGGGGCCAGCCTGGGGAGGCAGAGATTGGGGACTTTGACAGAGGTAGAGTTATATTCTATTTTTGGAGGAAAAAATTTCAGACAAGTGCCGCTAAGCCCAGAAGAGTCCATTTGCGTTTATCTGTAATTTTTGAGGTAACCCAATGGCTCAGTCAACTCTTAGATGGGAATTTGCAGTGATTAAAATGGAACTTCACAATTAGACTGTTGAATTTTAAGCGGTAAAATGTTTTCAAGGTTCAACTGCTAAAAGCTTGGAAACCTGCCTAGAGTATCCTTGTAAGCCCTCTATGTGATATTTATCTCTTTTTATATAACTCCTTAAGAGTTAAGTGCAAAATTACCTTTTTTTCCAATTGACCCCATTTGACTTACACATTTTTTAAGTTATTTTATCTACACCTATTTTTGTTTCTGAAAAATACTTATTTGCTTATTTTTCTTACAGCTAACAGTAAATTCAGGTGAGAAAATAAAATTGCTCTCTACATTTTAAATTACAGTGATGTCAATTAATTATATGTAAACAATCACTTAAGTGCAGTAGAGAAACTAAACATTTAAGGAATCCTGGGGGAAATCTTAGCCATGAGAAGAATTATTCTTATAGTAAAATTACTTCACAATTTATTTGTGTTATATATATGACACTATATGATTCCCTAAAGTGGGGGCATACCTACATTTAATATGTTTGGTAGGTAGGATTATGGGCTTAACCTGAAACTGTGTTGACTTCCATGGCAATCATACTAGAAGCTAAGTTATAGACTAGTAAACATTTTCAGAAATCACCAAATACTTGTGTTTCTTTTAAATAGTAGTTAAAAAAATGTATAGAGCCTGATAGAGTGTATTTGTCAGTGTTAAACACTTCATAGATGCTAATGTTCAAACTGTTGAAGAGCTAATTTTGCCAGCCATTAAGTTCTAATCCTATCTGTAATTCTGTTGTAAAGGATACTTTCTTTTAACTCAAAGAAGGCCCTTTGCATTAATTACCAAAGCCAACAGTGCTTGCGTCAGCAGCACACATACTAAAATTACCAAAGCCAACATGAGAAAAAAATGTGCCTGAGATCAGGACCCTATGATGAAGATAAAAACAAGCAAAATTAGAATAGCACAAAAATTCAAATACATTATCTTTTGCTGATTGTCACTGATAGGTACAGACAGCAAAACAAACAAACAAAAAACTCATTTCAATTGACTGTTTTATTTAGATGGAATAAAAAATCTCAAACTTTCAAAAGTGCATTTGTGTTTTTTCTGTGCTGTAGAAGGTATCCTTCCCTTGAGACTTTAGCCATAGAACAAGCAGAATGAGTGGCTCACGTGTGCCTACTTTGGTGAAGAAAATTGTATATAATATTTGAAGAATTACATCTTCCTTCCTATGCTATTGGAAGGAGGTGCATACAGCTTGCTCTCGCACAGCCCCACACTTCTAAGTCAGAGGAATCTATCAGTTATCACATATTTGCTGTGCTCAGAAGGAAGCTAGGTGTCAGAGGTGTGCAAAAGAAGGGTAAATGTGCTTGCCCCAAATTTAGAGAAGAATAAACCTTTTCTCATGAAATTGTTTCCTTGAAAAGTCAGGCAAATTTTGTGTTTGTTTGTTTGTTTGTTTGTTTCCAGGAAAGAAAAGACCAAGAAAGAACACATATTCTTATTCAGTATTAGAAGCTACATAGTATGCAGTCATATAAGCTTATTAAGCACAGATGGTACAGGCTATCAGGTCAGTAAAAGACCTGAAATTAATTACCCTGCAAGTTGATTGCAGAAGGGATGTTAGCATGCTCCTAAGACTTTCCTCTCTGTAAAATGGCAGCTGCTTCTTTCATTGCATAATTGAATGAAACAAAGGCAAAGGTTTCCAATCTGAAGACAGAAGAAAAATTTGAAGATTGGAGTTCACTGACAGAGAAGCAGACAGCTAATCTGATGGGTAATGACCTGACAGGGCCCCACACCCAGAACCACAGATGTCATCCTGCAGTGGGATGTAGACACTGTCTAAAAGCTGCTGGAACTTCCATTCTTGGAATATTACCTCCCTTAAATTGCAGCTCCCCATATTAAGCTCTGTTGTGCCAATCACAGTAAGTTAGTCTGATGGCTAAGACTTCCTTCTAATAGCAACATGGTAATTTAATTTTCTTCTGTTAATTGGAAGATTGAAGACAATAAATAACTATACTCCTCAAATTATCCAAATGACTCTAGCACAGATGAAATTAAGCATTTTCAAAGATAAGTCATAAAATTAGTATTTCTATCAAGACTATTTACATCAACTAATTAAAAGCTAGCTTTTGAGTTACCAGGCCTACTGAATTAACTTTTAATAAAACAATGCTATTGTATTTCACACAAAATAGTTCTATGTCTAGCAAAACTTTTCTTGAATTTATATATTATCCAAGCTTGGGTGTGGGTGTATACAAAGAAACATCCTAATCATAACTAATCTCACAATCTTTTTTTTCTTTACAATAAAATAAAACTGCATTCTTTTTTTTTTTTTTGAGTGTAGTTGACACCTCAATAGACATTTTTCCAAAGAAGACATACAGATGGACAACAGATACATGAAAAGATGCTCAACATCCGTCGTCATCAAGGAAATGCAAATCAAAACCAGAACAAGAGGGGCGCCTAGGTGGCTCAGGTTGTGATCTCAGAGTCATAAGACTGAGCCCTGTGTCAGGCTCTGCACTTAGCAGGGAGTCTGCTGGAGATTCTGTCTCCTCAAAAAAGTTTGAGTTTCCTCAAAAAAATTAAAAGTAGAAATGCCGTATGATCCAATAATTCCACTATTGGGTATTTACCCAAAGAAAACAAAAACACTAGTATGAAAAGATACATACACTCCCATGTTTATTGCAGCATTATTTAAGATAGACAAGATATTAAAAGCAACTTAAGTGTCTTTCAGTGGATGAATGGGTAAAGAAGATGTGACAAATCTATACAATAGAATATTAATACAGACATAAAAATGGTGAGATTATGCCATTTGAGACTACATGGGTGGACGTAGAGGCTAAATGAAATAAGTCAGACTGAGAATTAACTGAATATTCATTGAGGGTACTACTCTAATCTGCTCTGTATTGGATGGCCCTGGTGATACAATAATCACTAAGTATTAGTCCTTGCTATGGTCCTGCCTGGGAGGTACTTGTCCTCTGGGGAAAGAGACAGGTGCATGTCAACTGGAAGACAATTTGAGAAATGGAGAAGCTCCTTCACACCCCAAGAGCTAGTACAGGCTGCACAGAAGAAGATTTGCCTTAGTCTATGAAGATAATAAGGAGGACTTACAGATAGAGACGAAACTAAATGCAAAGGAATGGAAACAGAACTGGTCATGACTGGTCCAGGGAAAGAGAAATTCTATACTATGGCTTATGTGTATTGTTTATTTTCTGAACCCATTTCCTTTCAAATCATTTCCTGCCCTAAGGCTGGAATGTGAACTCCATGAGGGCAGGAAATTTAGTCTGTTCCATCAATGGCTATATTCTAAATGCTTTTAAGAATGCCTGGCACATAGTAAGCCCAATAAATACTTGTTAAAAGAATGCATTGTGTGTGTGTGTGTGCACATGTGCGCTTCCCTGCATGTTTGTGTTATGTGCCTTGGCACTTGGTTTCTCCACAAATGCAAGTGATTTGGGAGAACTGATATTGGACAAGCTTTGGTCTTTGGTCTTCTTACCCTGTTGAGAATACCTGGCCTAAAGGAGAATTTTATTTTAAAACTAAGGATCATTATGTAGCTTTTATTCTGACAGCAGCAAAGATTTAAAAACCTTGAAAGACATTTTGCTATCTCAAGAATTTGCCTAAGTGTCATAAGCGCAGGCAGGAATAAATCAAAGTTAGGCTGGTGTCCATTGCATGTTGAAACCATATAATAAATATTTTGGCTGTGACATTTTAGGAAACCCCATTCAAAAATATTTTGTATAGACCCTCCGTGTTGATTTCAAGTAAGCAAGAAGAATACCCTGTGGGCATTCTTAAAAGTAGAGTGCCATCATGGCTCAGTAAACAGATTTGGAAGACCTATCACAGGCTTGGATAAATATTATGTTGCTGTAAAACATAAGCATTTCAATACGTAGTCAAAAATCACCTTCTAAGATACAAAGGACAAGTCCTGGAATCAGAATTATAGTTCACATTTAAAAATGCTGTAAAGTCTCATCACAGTGCCCACCATTGCTTAAAAAAAAAAGACAGTAGAAGGAAGAGGTTCTGTATGTACCTTTTATTCCCTTACATATTACTTTAAAAAGCTCATGACTGGGGGCACCTGGGAGGCTCAGTGGGTTAAAGCCTCTGCCTTCGGCTGAGGTCATGATCCCAGGGTCCTGGGATTTAGCCCCGCATTGGGCTCTGCTCAGCAGCAAGCCTGCTTCCCTTCCTCTCTCTCTGCCTGCCTCTCTGTCTACTTGTGATCTCTGTCTGTCAAATAAATAATAAAGAAAAATCTTAAAAAAAAAAAAGGCTCATGATTGGTGACATAGTCTGGAATTACCATGTAAAATTTTCTTCCCTCAAAATACCTCAAAATAGATGAAAATATATCATTTAAACATATTAAATATTTATGCTCGTTTACGGTACTTTATACACAATCATTTATTCTTCATAACAACCTATTAAGTATTATAATCCCTATATAAAGGATTATAAACTGGGTTAAGGTGTTATCATTTTACTGATTTTTATGGAATGAATATTGAACAGATTCTGAATACAAACTTGGGTCTGCATGATTCTAAAAGTCTTGATCTTCATAACACATGATAAAGCCAATTGTATAAGTACTGATTTCTTGACTGCTAATGACAGGGTTCTAAATGTTTGTTATTATTTATAAAGTTTTAAAATATTTAAATTGTATTTAATGACTACATTTAATTTTTGATGGTCCTATAAACAAAAATCATATTTATTTTCTAGCTTACTTAGAAATATTTGGTGCTCTTGACAAAAAATATTTTGATTGCTTACAAAAGCAACAATCCACAAATTTTTATGGCACCCATATTGTGGGCAAGAAGGCACTGTATAAGTTACAGTTGCTTTTTATAAGTTTTATAAGTTATAAGTTATAGTGCTAAAACTGATGTAAAGAAGGGAAAGACCTCTCCAAGGACTTTAAAATTACATTTGGATAATGAAGCATATATGCTTAATATCTAGTCTCTACATGTCAATCATCTGTCAGAAGAAAATCCACCTTCACGTTTCACTGCTTTGATTAATTCAGAGCCACCGAATCATTAGTGTTTGCCAATCTTACCAGGGCAACTCACTCATATATTTATCTGTTAATATCAAAGCACCATCAAATTGTGAGTAGCCAATGCTAGACTACCTAGGTGCCTGTGCATGCTTAGAGAGAAGTGATTTTTCCCCGTCTGTCTTGCAGTAGATAGTGGGACCATATGAGGAGGTTTGGAACACAGAATACAACTGATGATAGATAAAGACTGCATACAGAAACAGGAATTATATGGAGAAGACCACATAGTATGGCATGGAGAATGAGATTCTACCTTTTGACAAAAGGGGCCCTTCTCCATGGGCTGCTCATGTACCAAAAATGTATTAGAGGAGGGGAAAAAAAAAAGCTAAGTACAAGCTAACCTGTTTGCTCACTGTTAAATTTGCAATGTCTAGGATGACACAATTGTCAGTCAATATTTGTTGAATGAATGAGTAAACAATCCAGGATGCTCAGGACATTTGGACAAGTGTAGTTGTCAATAAATGATTAATTGACTTCCTGCATGAGTTGATACAGGCTCTTATCTCTGGCTTCACTACACTTTTTGGATTGAAATGGTTAGCTGTGCACTCCTTAGAAGAACTGGAAACCCTCATAATATGTGGATATTAAATGTCTCTTTCTCATCCTGATTCTGGAACTTCTCGTATCCTCTCTAATGACTTGAGGATGCAGGCCTGATTCCCAGTTGAAATAAATCTAGGGGAGAAGGAGAAGGAAATGGGGCCTACCTGCCCAAGAGGTCCTCTGAAGATCCTTCCCTGTTCCACAAAAAAAATTCTAAAATCTCTTTGGTAAGTTAGATCAATTGAAATCATAGGTAGTAATGTTCATTGATTCCTTTGTCATTTTTCAAAAAACAGAATGCCATTCTGGGCTTGGCCAAGGGAAACAGAAGTGAACCCTATGTAGTCATTATTCTTCGGTTGCTCACACTCAAGTAGGGAGGAAGCAGATCTGTGTGAGATACATAGGCTACGATTCTGTGTCCATCACAATGAAAGCCTGTGTTAGTGGGTATTGGGGGGTAAAGGTGGAGCTGAAGGGCAGAAAATATATGAAAATGTGGAATAGTATAGTGAGTTTGAGAAACTGAGCAATGTGAGTGGGTACTGATGGGCACATCAAGAAGATGGGAAGTCAAACCACGTGTCATACAGAATCTGTTGTGACATGCTGAGGAAGAGATTTGTTTCATAAAAGCTTTGAGAAGTCATGAAGGCTTTAAAGGAGGGAATGGCATGCCCAGATTTATCCTTTAAAAGTGTAATCTTGGTGCGCCTGGGTGGCTCAGAAGAAAATCCACCCTTGGTTGGATTAGTTGGTTAAGCATCCAACTATTGGTTTTGGCTCAGGTCATGATCTCAGGGTCCTGAGACTGAGCCCCTTGTAGGGCTCCCTGTTCAGTGGGGAGTCTGCTTCCTCCTCCCCTGCTCTCCCTACTCATGAACTAACTCTCTCTCTCTCAAATAAATATGTCGGGAAAAAAAAATAAAAGTGTGATCTTAACAGATTAAGCTCAAGGCAAGGGAACTAGTTAGGAGGCTGTTGGAGTAATCTAGGAAAGAGACAAAGATGACATAAACTAGGTCATCTCTGGCCAGATGATGAGGAAACCAATTCAAGAAAGGTAAAAGAGGTAGAATCCTCTGGGCTGGGTAACTACCAAAGCTGTTACTTTATGACCAGTATGGGAAGGTTAGGCAGACCACTGACCATGGGCTGATGAGACAGATTTCCCCCAGCTGTAAAAGTGCCTTACTTTGCTTTTATGGGTACTGGCAGTGATGATTAGACATGGGGGGAAGAATGATTCTCAAGTTGCTGGCTTGGTTTACTCTGTGGATTTCATTTGGTTTACTCTGTGTGTATGTGTGTGTGTGTGGTGTGTGTGTACCCACTGTGCAGCATAGTACTTTGCACCAAAGCACAATGATACACATTTTTAAGCAAACATCTAAAATATAACCTATCATATTTAGAGCATCTACAAGGTGTTTGTTCATGTGTTATTTCATTTCATTACCATTTTGCAGATTCAGAGTCCTGTAAAGACACGTACCTGTTTTTTTCTGGGAGCTGAGATACAACATATTATTACCATTATACGGAACAAAGGGAATGGATAAAAGGAGGATGAATCCAGTGGTTAGAAAAACTTTAGGATTGGATCAGTAAGGAAGTTCAGCTTTGTAAAGAATGTACAAGATAGGATTCCTGGGTGGTTCAGTTGGTTGGTTAAGCAACAGCCTTCGGCTCAGGTCATGATCCTGGAGCCCCAGGATCGAGTCCCATATCGGGCTCCCAGCTCCTCGGAGGGTCTGATTCTCCCTCTGACTTTCTCCCCTCTCATGCTCTCGCTCGTTCTCACTCTCTCTCTTTCTCAAATAAATAAAATCTTTAAAAAAAAAGAATGTACGAGATATTTGGTAGCTTTAGCTATGATTTATTGTCTGTTTCACAGCTAAATGAATGAAAGAGGGTAGAAAAAAGAAATCATGTTTAAATCCAAATAATAAAGAGCATGTTTGATACCCTACCTTGGGTAAACAGGGCTGCTTGGCAAACATCTGTTACTCTAGCTAACCTAAACCTTTAGTTCTCTCGTTTTTTTCTCATGGAAAAAGTAAGTCTCCTGCATCATTGTTTTTCCTATTTTAGGAATCTGTTGTTAAGTTACAACAATATACATCATATATAATATTACCTGATGTAATAACATAGAGTGGATGATGGTGCTTTGTGGATAATAGACAAATGCTAAAGAGTGTTGCTTTCTCTGTTCCCTGTTCTTGGCCAGTTTGATTTTCTAGACTAAATGGCTTTGGCTCCTATTCAGTTTGGCTACATAGCCTTGAGATTGACGTTGGTATTTTCTCCTTTATTTTTACCCCCAGATTTCTCTCTCTTCCAGTTTATGTTTATTTTATCACGAGCATTGTTGGCCAACGAACACTCTAGAAGGCAGGGAGAGGTAAGAAAGTATTCTACATATTCTTTACTCTGGTGAGAGTGTTCTATGCCTAGGTCTCCTGGATAACTTTGAAAACAAAAATGCATTTTAAGGGTGTTTACTCATTAGATTTGTTATGATTAGTCATGGGGACTTTTAGAAGTTTAAAGTCTCAGGGTGCCTGGGTGGTTCAGTGGGTTAAAGCCTCTGCCTTCGGCTCAGGTCATGATCCCAGGGTCCTGGGATCGAGCTCTCTGGGATCCGGCTCTCTGCTCAGCGGGGAGCCTGCTTCCTTCTCTCTCTCTCTCTCTGACTGCCTCTCTGCCTACTTGTGATCTCTGTCTGTCAAATAAATAAATAAAAAATCTTTAAAAAAAAAGAAGGAGAAGTTTAAAGTCTCCCCCTTTAAAAAAAGAAAAGAAAGGGAAAGAGAAAGAAGAGAAGGGACGAGAAGAGACAGAGCAGAGACCTTTCTTTAAAACTGTATAATTTGATTAAGGGCTGTTTTGTTTTTTGTTTTGTTTTGTTTTGTTTTTGGATTTCAATATGCTATTATATACTCAGGCAGGTAAGACTATTCCTAAGAAGAGATGCTTGAAAAGTCAGTGAATAATACATTGTGCTTAACAAACGAAAAAGCTGTAGGCTCTGCTTTCTTCTTTTTGGCTTTGAGTGTTGTTAAGAACTGTTGTTAAGAAGAAACTGGACTGGGTTTTTGTTGTTGTTGTTTGTTGTTTTCTAAATGACAGTAAAACTTAGCTGTAGATATAGATATATACATTTCCTGGGTATTTGGACATTTCTTGGAAACTGGTTGAAGTTATCTTTTGCTTTTTATTAGTGTTTGAAAAGAGGCAGCAATATTGTTGTGGATTTTTCATACAAACTATATGTAGAGAGTGATATTTAATAATTTGACAATTAAACAGTAAAGGAAATAATGTCCATATTTAAATTAAATATTTTAGTAAGCATTCTTTTATCTAAGTTTTAATTGCATTATTAATTGTCATGAACAAGATATTCCTGGGGAAAAAGCTGAGCAGATCATCTAATTGCAGCTTTTACTGCTTTGAATGATAAAGTGCTTTTGATTTGATGCTGAGCCAAGAGGGCTTGATTGATAATATCTGTCTCAGATGTCACCCTGGGAGAAAAGAATAAAACCTCAGTAGACTTGGTGCATTGCAGCTGTCTCCGCTGCTCCAGTTTCTCTGCCCCATTGACGTCATTGGGAGGTTTCAAACTAGTCCGGAGTGTCTAGTAAACCTGCACATAAATGAAATGAAGAAACAGAAAAACACTGATTCATAACCCAGCCCTCACTCCAAAGAGGTAGCTGTTATATTTTCTCAGATAATGGGCTGTTTTCTCCTTCCCTGCACTTAAAAAAAAAAAATTATTAAAATGGAATCAGCTATCCAGAAATGTGGGAAAGCCTCTGACAAGGAATGTGAATTGCGCAAGCCTTTCTAAAATCAGATTACATCACAATGAACCACATTTGTCCAGGGTTCTCGGATAGCATAACCTGCATCCAGTTTGTCTCTAAAATCCTGGCACTCTGAAGCAGAAAATGGTCTGGGGAACAGCTCTCCCTGGGGCGTGGGGGGGAAGTGCAGGACTATTCTAATCACCCAGGCCAGCTCCTGGAACCATTTCCTCCTCTTTCTTCACACACAGCCTTCTGTGTTGTGTTTCAGATGAGGGGCATTCATAGACAAGGATATGATCACAGAGTAGAATTACAGTATTTTCCAAGGAAGTATTTCCTCATTTTTTAAAAAATGAATTTATTAAAGAGAAAATACACAGGAGGAAGCAGGGGAGGAAAGCAAAACCTTCGTGATGTTCTTAAAGCTGCTTTGTCAGCTTACTACATTGCATGTATGATAAACTGTAAACCTCAAAATAATTTATCAGAGGGAATTTTTTTTCTAAGTGCTATCACATAGCAATTTAGTGACTTGGCTGAGTATTAATGCTAAATGATGTTCAAAAGCTGATTTTCCTCATGCTGGGTGATCAGACTGCTGGCAGAAGGAGAAGAATGCTCTCCTTCTCCCTTCTTTTTAGTCCTACCCCTTCCTCACTCTCCACCGGGTATGGCAGGAAAAGACTCACAGTAGCTTCTGTTTCTTATTCAGCCAACAAGCTCCA
This sequence comes from Mellivora capensis, assembly GCA_004024625.1. NCBI lineage: Eukaryota > Metazoa > Chordata > Mammalia > Carnivora > Mustelidae > Mellivora > Mellivora capensis. The sequence continues at coordinate 131,216 of PISX010003077.1, forward strand.
TGATGTACGATTTGAAAAAACAAACAAACAAACAAACAAAACACAACAAAACAGAACAAAGCAAAACTGAATATAACACTTTAAAGTTTTCAAAGCATCATCACTTCAGTTCTTTTCCATTTCAGTCTGACCAACAACCCTGTACAGTAGATAATACAAGTATCATCATTTTATAGATGAGGAAACTGAGCTTCATTTTATATCATCATTTAAAAGTACCATCACTTTGGGCGCCTGGGTGGCTCAGTGGGTTAAGCCGCTGCCTTCGGCTCAGGTCATGATCTCAGGGTCCTGCGATCGAGTCCCGCATCGGGCTCTCTGCTCGGCAGGGAGCCTGCTTCCTCCTCTCTCTCTGCCTACCTCTCTGTCTACTTGTGATCTCTCTCTGTCAAATAAATAAATAAAATCTTTAAAAAAAAAAAAAAGTACCATCACTTTATAGATGAGGAAACTGAGCTTCAGTCAGGCTAAGGAGAAAAATAAAAATCGTGTAAAAGGCAGAGCTCAGATCTTGGGGTTGGAATCTCCTATCCATCCTCTGCTTTCTTCACCATAGGTTCAAGGAGGTGGATATTTTTTGATCCTGTAACTTACCTTTTAGAATCACTTCAACTTAGCAAATTTGCGTTTACCATTTACTACATGTGGTAGGTACTTAATAGTCAAAGCTGTTAAGACATAGTTGTTGACCTTTGGGAACTTAGAATACTGAAGAAAAGACATGGATCTACCTGTACCTATTATAAAAAAGAATAAGAGAGTTGCATGAGACAAAGTGATGGCATCTGATTAGTACATCTTGAATGAAGTAGCATTTCACATAAATACTGAAGGACTCTTGGTGTTTCAATAGGTCATTATGGTGGCTATAGCCATTGTGGGCCAAGGAACCTGCATGAACAGAGCCAAATAAGCAAGATGGTCCAAGGGGCGACAGGAATAATACAAAGGATCTTATTTTGAAATTAAAGACTGGGATTGCTTCTTGGCCTTTTGGCTAAGATCAGGTGAAACTGAAGACTGGGATCTGGTGAAAGGTCAGGGCCATCATGGAAGACTTTAAATGCCAGGATGAGGAGTTTGTAATAATAAAAAGAAACATAAATGCCTTAATCTAAGGAGTGTCACTATTAAATCTGTGCCTTAGTGTAATCAGTTAAGTAGCCATGTATAAGGTACATGGGAGAATAGAAGATCTTGTTCATAATACCAATTAGGAGGTTGCACAGAAGTCGAGGGTGGGGAGTTGTGAGGAAATAGGATAATGTGGGGCTATGGGAATTCATTTGTTTAAAAGTATTTGTTGAGCATTTCTACCTGTCAGGCACTGTTCTGGGTGTGAGAATATACCAGTAGCAGACTGATAAACTCCCCCACTTCATTGTTCTTTCATCGTCTAAAGGAGGAAATGAAAAGGGGGGGACAAATTCACCAAGTACTGTGGGGCTCGAACTAGCATTTAGTAACAGGTCATGCTGAATGGAAGAAGAGCTGGTACTGACTTGGAAATTTCTACACTTGACAGAACATGCATGCTCCAAAGACTGTTAGCTAAAAGTGCACTGCTCTGCAAAACTAGCCTTCTTCTGGCACTGTGTTAACGCTTCACATGGATGCCATCTAGCTCAGATCTGATGAGGTACGGAAAGACGAGCGGCATTTTTCATGTATTTTTATTCTAACAAAGTATGACTATTTCAGAGGCCTTAATCTGGTGCATTGTTTCCCATTTTCTCATTTTAAAGCAGAGTTAAATATGCTTATATTCATTATGTGTTTTCAAATAATCTCAGGAAAGTTATTTCGAAGCCATGTTGTTTGGAATTTACCTTGCCACATCATCTTTTTATCTTGCTGTTTCTGTGATTTCTGCTTATATTCTAATGTGGATACATTATGAAAAATGATATTAGGTATTATATAGGGATCTGCTGAAACTAATGCTAGGGTGCCGTTTCCTCACAGGGAAGGGTTCACTCCGGGCTTGTGTATTGATAATGTTTGGGGAGCTGTGTCATCTTAAGCATTTCACAGTTTAAGCATCTAATCATGGTCCCTGAGGTTATTTTTATGTGATTTATTACTCAGAGTATAGGTGGGTTTTCCTATGTTCCACAAGTTTCAGAATTTCCTCTGTGTCCCCTAATCAGCATTATAAATAAGTTACCATGTGTATTTAAGAATTAGCAGACATTAAGAATCTTATGACACATTCAAACAAATGTTAGCCACATAATTAGATTATTACCAAGTCAATAGAAACTCTGGGGATATTGATAATGACCCCTTTAATGGGTCTGCCTTTTGTTAAGCTAAGAATGAGAATCCGTGGGAAAGCTGAAATGGAGAATTGAGAGCATCACCTGGATAATTATCTTTAAGGAGTGTGTTAATAAAAATAAGATGATAATGAAGTTACCTTCTTACATGGGTAATTACCCCCAGTAAAATGCAGATTTACTGAAAAGGCTTATTCAGCAAATAGCTACTGATCTGTATGTGCCCGTGCCCTGGGTGGTGCCTAAAATGGTTCTCTCTTTCTTTCTGTTGAAAACTCTTATTTTTGATCCTTCCTGCCCAAATGAATGAGAATGAGATAGATAAGTGACTATTTTGATCAGTGACCTCTTTTTAACAATAAAATTTCAGTTTTAAAAAAATGGCTTATCAAATAAAAAAAGGGTTATCATCTAATTGTTTAGAATTTAGACTCAGCTGAAATAATCAAATTTTCTTTTTTCCCTTAGTTTATGAAGTATTTTATCTTTTAAAATTTTTATTATTTTTATTGACTTATAATTGACTTATTATATTTATTTCAGGTATATAACAGTGATTAATATTTTTATACATTATAAAAAATGATCACCACAGTAGGTCTAGTTACTATCTGTCATCAAAGTTACTACAATATTATTGACTATATTCCCTATGCTATACATTATATCCCTGTGACTTATTTATTTTATAACTGGGAGTTTGTACCTCTTAATCCCTTTCACCTATTTTCCCTATCTCACTAACCTCCTCCCTTCTCAAAACAACTGGTTTATTCTCTGAAACCATGAATCTGTTTCTGTTTTGTTTGATCATTTGTTTGATTTTTTAGGTTCTACATATAAATGAAATCATACACTATTTGTCTTTCTCTTTCTGATTTATTTCCCTTAATCTAACAGCTTCTAGGTCCATCGATGTCACAAATGGCAAAATTTCATTCTTTTTATGGCTGAGTAATATTCCATTTTATACCCACACATGTCCCCCCACATCTTCTTTATCCATTCATCTATTGATGGACACTAAGGTTGTTTCTATATCCTGGCTATTATAAATAATACTGCAATGAACATAGTGGTACGTACATCTTTTTAAATTAGTGTTTCTGTGGAATTGGAAAAGGAATTGCTGAATCATCTCGTAGTTCTATTTTGAATTTTTTGAAGAACCTCCATATTGTTTTCCATGGTGGATACGATTTACATTCTCACCAACAGTGCATGAGGGTTCCCTTTCCTCCACGTCCTCACCAAACTTGTTATTTCCTATCTTTTTTAATAAGTCATTCTGACAGATGTAAAGCGGTATCTCATTGTGATTTTGATTTGCATTTCCCTGATGATGAATAGCATTGAGCATCTTTTTATCTGTCTGTTGCCCATCTGGTTGTCTTCTTTGGAAAAATGTCTATTCAGGTTTCTGCCTGTTTTTTATGCAGGTTAAACAACCTTTTTAAACAAACTTTTTAAACAAACTTTTAGAAGTTTTTTTATTTTATTCGTTATTGAGTTGTATGGGGTTTTTTAATATATTTTGGGTATCGACCCCTTATCGGATATATCATTTGCAAGTCTCTTTTTCCATTCAGTAGATTGCCTTTTTGTTTTGTCGATAGTTTCCTTCATGGTACAAAAGCTTTTTAGTTCTATGTCGTTTCCTTTGTATATTTTGCTTTTGTTGCCCTTGCCTGAGAAGACGTTATCAGAAAAATATGCTAAGACTGATATTACTACACTTGATCTTAGCCAAAAGGCCGAGAAGCGATGCTAAGACTGATATTAAAAAGCTTACTGCCTATTTTTTTCTAGGAATTTTATGGTTTCAGGTCTGAAATTTAATTCCTTTTTTGAGTTTATTTTTGTGTACGGTGAAAGAAAGTAGTCCAGTTTCATTCTTCTGCATGCAGCCATTGAGTTTTCCTAGCACCATTTTATTGAAGAGACTGTCTTTTCTCCATTTTATGTTCTTGCTTTCCTGGTCATAGATTGATTGACCATATACATATGAATTTATTTTTGGGCTCTCATTGTGTTCCATTGATCTCCATGTCCATTTTTATGCCAGTTCCATGCTGTTTTAATTACTAGCTTTGCAGTGTAGTTTAAAATCAGGGAGCTTAAGCTCTGTTCTTCTTTCTTAAAATTGCTTTGCTATGCAGGGTCTTTCATATTCTAGGCTCTTCCATACAAATTTTAGGATTATTTTATTTATGTGGAAAGTGCCATTGGTATTTTGATAGAGGTTACATTCAGTCTGTAGATTGCTTTGGGTAGTATGGGCATTTTAATAAAATTAATTCTTCCAATCCATGAGCACTTTATATCTTCTCATTCATTTGTGTATTCTTCAATTTCTTTCATAAATGTCTTACAGTTTTCTGAATACAGGTTTTTCATATTCTTGGTTAAATTTATTCCTAGGTATATTAAAGTTTTTCATGTGATTGTCAGTGAGATTGCTTTCTTAATTTATTTTTCTAATATTTCATTACTGGTATACAGAAATGCAAGAGATTTCTGTATATTAATTTTGTATCCTGCAACTTCATTGAATTTGTTAGTCTAATAGTCTTTTGGTGAAGTCTTTAGGGTTTTCTATATATAGTACTATGTCATCTGCAAATGGTGACAGTTTTACTTCTTCTTTCTAATTTGGGTGCCTTTTATTTCTTTCTTGCCTAATTGCTGTGGCTAGTACTTCCAGTACTGTGAGAATTAAAGGTAGTGAGAGTGGGCATCCTTGTTTTGTTCCTGATCCTAGAGGAAAAGCTTTCATCTTTTTACCATTGAGTATGATGTTAGTTATGGCTTTATCATATATGGCTTTTATTATATTGAAGTATGTTTCCTTCATACTGTTTTTGTTGAGAGTTTTATCAGTGGATGTTGAATTTTTGTCAAATGCTTTTTCTGCATCTATTGAGATCATCATGTGATTTTTATCCTTCATTTTGTTAATGTGGCATATCACATTGATTTGTAGATGTTAAAACATCCCTGCATCCCTGGAATGAATTAGAATTGGTTATGGTGCATAATACTGTTAATATATTGTTGAATTTACTTTTTGAGGATTTTTGTATCAATGTTCATCAGGGATATTGGCATGTGATTTTTTTTCTTACTTTTTTTTTTTTGTAGTGTCTTTATCTAGTTTTGGGATCAGGGTAATGCTGGCCTCACAAAATGAGTTTGGAAATAATTCCTTCCTCCTCCAATTTTTTTGGAATAATTTGAGAAGGATAAATATTAACTATTTTTAAATGTTTGGTAGAATTCACTTGTGAAGCCATCTGGACCTGGACTTCTGTTTGTTGAGATATTTGTATGTTTGTTTGTTTTAGTTTTTTATTAATTCAATTTCATTATTAGTAATCAGTCTATTCCAATTTTCTGTGTCTTCCTTAGTCAATCCTGAAAGATCATGTTTTAGGAATTTATGCTTTTTTTAGTTCTATGTTATCTAATTTTGTAGCATATAATTGTTCATACTATTCTCCTACAATCCTTTTGTATTTCTGTAGTATCAGTTGTAATTTCTCCTCTTTCATTGCTAATTTTATTTATTTGGTCTCTCTTTTTCTTAGTCTAGTTAAAGATTTTGTCAATTTTGTTTATATTTTTAAAGAGCCAGGTTTTAGTTTCATTGATCTTTTTTCTTTTTTTTTTTTTCATTTTTATTTCATTTATATCCTCTCCAATTTTTTCCTTCCTTTTACTAACTTTGGGCTTTATTCTTCTTTTCTAGTTCCTTTAACTGTAAAGTTAGATTGTGTATTCAAATTTTTCTTGTTTCTTGAGGTAGACCGTTATAGCTATGAGCTTCCCTCTTAGAATTGATTTTGCTGCATTACAAAGATTTTAATTTATTGTCTTTGCATTTTCATTTGTCTCAAGGTATTTTTTTATTTCCTCTTTGATTTCTTTATTGACTCATTAGTTGTTTATTTACATGCTGTTTAGTCTTCATGTGTTTGTGTTTTTTATATATATATTTTTTGATTTCTAGTTTCATACCATGTGGTCACAAAGATGCTTGAAATAATTTTCAATTTTCTTACACTTATTGAGACTTTTTTTGTGACCTAATACATGATCTATCCTGGAGAATGTTCTATGTGTATTTGAAAAGACTGTTTATTCTGCTGACTTGGAATTCAGTGTTTTGTATATCTATTAAATCCTTCTGATACGATGTGTGAGTTAAGGCCAATATTTCCTTATTGATTTCCTCTCTGGATGATTGACCCATTCGTGTAAGTGGAGTATTAAAGTCCCCTACTATTGTTATCTGTCTATTTTTCCCTTTGTTTCTGTTAATATTTGTTTTATATATTAGGTGTTCCTATGTTTAATGTGTAGATGTTTACAAATGTTATTTGTGATATTGGTTGGATTAGCCCCTTTATTATTATGTAATGTCTTTCTTTGTTTTTGTTACAATCTTTGTTTTAAGGTCTATTTTGTTTGATTTAAGTATTGCCACCCCAGTTTCTATTTGTTTCCACTTTTATGGTATATCTTTTTTCAATCCTTTCACATTTCACTACTCACAGTCTGTGAGTATATTTAGGTTTAAGGTTGAGTCTCTTATAGGCAGCATATAGAAAGGTCTTGGGGTTTTGTTTGTTTGTTTGGGGTTTTTTTGTTTTTTAATCCATTCAGCCTCAGTATGTCCTTTGATGGGAACATTTATCTGTTTACATTTAAAAGTAATTTTTGACAGGAATGTACTTATTACTATCTTTTTCATTCTTTTCTGGCTGTTTCCATAGTTCCTCTCTGCTCCTTTCTTCTTTTGTTTTGCTCTTCCCCTGTGATGTGATTATTTTCTTCATTGTATTTAGATTCCTTTCTCTTCTTCTTTTGTGTATTTAAGTTTTTACTTTGTTATTGTCAGGTTCCTATATAACCCTTTAAATATATATATAAAATAGCTTCCTTAAATTGATAGCAGCTTAATTTTGAACACATTCCAAAGCTTTATTTTTAATCCCCCACACATATTTTGTATTTCCAATGACACATTTTACATCTTTTTATTTTCTGTATCCGTTAACTAATTATAGTATTTTAAATTAATTTTACTCTTTTGTCTTTTACTCTTTATGCTTACTTTGTAAGTGGTTAATCCACTACCTTTATTATTTTTTTTTACCTTTTCTGGTGAGATTTTCACATACGTATGTTTTCTAATTATTAATTTGTACCTCTTCTTTTTAGCTTAGAGACATCCCTTTAATATTTCTTTTAATGATGGTTTATTGATGATAAATTCATTTAGCTTTTTATTTATTTGGAAAATTCTTAATCTGTCTTTCAATGCTGTATGATAGATAACCTTGCTAGGTAGAGAATTCTTGGTTGGCAATTTTTCCCCTTCAGCGTATTGTATATGTCATGCCACTTCCTTCTGGTCTGTCTGCCAAAAAATCTGATAGCCTCATAGGGTTTCCCTTATACATAATATGCTGTTCTTCTCATTCTACTTTTAGGATTATTTCTGTATCTGTAACATTTACCATTTTAATTATAATAATTATTATAATGTGTCTAGGTGTGTTTCTCTTTGAATTCATCTTATTGGAACTCTCTGTGCTTTTCTGAGTCTGGATACCTGTTTCCTTTTCCAGATTAGTGAAGTTGTAAACCATTATTTTTTTTTTCAAATAATTTTTTCTGGCCCTTTTTCTCTCTCTCTCCTCTTTCTGGGACTCCTATAATGAAAAGGTTATTCCACTGACATTGTCTCAGACAGAGGTCACTTAAGGTGTCCTCACTGCTTTTGATTCTTTTTTCATTTTGCTGTTAATGTCTGGGTGTTTCCCATTGCTTTGTCTTCCAGCTCACTTATTTATACTTCTGTTTCATCCATTCTGTTGTTGAACTCCTCTAATGTATTTTTCACTTCAGTTATAACTTCTGTTTGGTACTTTCTTTCTTATATTTTCTCTCTCTTTGTTGAAATTCTTGCTGTGTTCATCCATTCTTTCCCCAAGATTGGTGAGTATCCTTATGACCAGTACTTATAACTCTTATCAGATAGGTTGCTTAGCTCCATTTCATTAAGGTTTTTTCCTGGGGATTTGCCTTGGTTTAGAACATATTCCTGTGTCTTCTCATTTTGCCTGTCTCTCTGTGTTTGTCTATTGTAATAAGCAGAACAGTTATCTCCCTCAGTCTTGAAAGAATGGTCTTGTGTAGGAACTGTTTTGTGTGACCCAGAAGCACAATCTCATCTGGCCACCAGAGCCAGGCACTCTATGGGCATCCCTTGTGTGGGTTGCATGTGGCTGCAGGGTGTGATAGGGCTGAGCCTGCTGCTGGAGAGGTGGAGCTTGGGACATTCCCCTGGATGGTTGCAGTTTGGCCACTGCAAAGACAGAGCAGGGTTCAAGCTGCTTGTCCCTCCCAGCTGCAGCTTTGTCTGAGTGCTGTGGGTTGGGTTCAAGGAACTTGTGTGGCCCATTGCAGTTCAGTCTTTGCATAGGTTGGGCAAGGCTCAGGGCATTCATCTGGCCCCAGTTGTAGCTTGGATATTGTTTGGGGTGGCTGGGATATGGGGCACTTGCCTAGCCCAGTCTGGGTGGAGGGTGGTCAGTAGGAGTGTAGGCAGAGCAACCTTTGGTGTTAGCAGGATAGAGGGAGGGCATGAAAATATCATCCATCAGTTTCATCACCAGTAAGTTAGAATGAGATTACAAAGATGGTGTCTACCAGCCCTTCTATTGTCAGATAAAGTCCCTGCAGGTTCCTGTCTGGTAGCTGCTTTAAAATTAGTGTGTCCCCTCACTTAAGGTCTAAATGCTTTCAAGCTCTTCCTTCTGTATTAGATTTCAGATTAATGGGTTTGCCCATGAGATTTTTTTTTTTTAAGATTTTTATTTTTTCATTTGACAGACAGAGATCACAAGCAGGTGGAGAGGCAGGCAGAGAGAGAAAGAGAGGAGGAAGCAGGCTCCCCGCTGAACATAAAGCCTGATGCGGGGCTTGATCCCAGGATCCTGGGATCATGACCTGAGCCGAAGACAGAGGCTTTAACCCACTGAGCCACCCAGGCACCCCTGCCCATGAGATTTTTAAAAGTAATGGTCTTCTTTCCTTGTAGATCAATGATTGTTCTTCTCTTAATTACCATTGATTTTCAAAATGAGATTTTGGTTGGCACATCTTTCCAGTGCCAACTCCCAGGGTTGACATGACTGATGTGGAGGACAATGCCTTTGCTCCTGGAGGGAGAGTTCCATATTTGGGAGATTTCTCCCAATTGTGGAGTCATTGCATTTAAGGTGGGATTCAAAGCAAGCCTTCATCTCTGCCTTTCCTGTCCCTTCTCAACTCATTTCTTTTGTTTTTTGTTGTACTATTTGCATAGTTCTTGCCTCCTTTTTAGATGAAAATTTGTCCATATGTAACTGTAAATTATGTATTCATGGAGTAGGCGAGCTGATAGTCTTCCTACAATGCTGTTTTAAACCCCCTTCCATTTACCTGATCAGATTTTCTGATAAGCATTTCTAAATTCCACTCGCAAACCCTCCCCATTCTCCTCCATCCTCTCACTATACTGTCTTTACTGCTTTCTGTGTCATGTCATATTATATTTATTTGTTCATATGTTTCTTTCAGCCCTGGACCATGAAACCCTTGAAGCCATGATTCTTTCTTTCATCTTTGTACCCCCAACACTTAGTAGAGCCTCTGGTATGTATTAGGTCCTCAGGAAATGCAGGAAGTGTCACTTCAACTGAACTTTCTTTTGACAATGTAAATATGGCTTTGGAGGGAAAGTAGTATTTTCCTAAGAAAGAGCTTTTTTATTCTTTATGCCTACTAGCAATGCTTTATCCCCATCACTGGTCAGGATAACTTTATGGGAGTAATAATAATAATAATAATAATAATAAGAAGAAGAAGAACATAGAAGTAGCACTTATAGTTTACTGAGTACTCATGTATGCCAGCCCTGTGCTAAGTATTAAACATAAAGTCGTATCTCAATCAATCCAGTAAATAATATTACATTCATTTTGCAAATGGGGAATTAAAAAGATTAAGTAACTTTCCCAAAGTCACACAGATACTAAGAATTGGTAAAATCAAGTTAACTCATTTTTCTGCCTCTGACGCCTATTTTTTTAGTTATGGGAAATTGGCGATTAGTATATAACATTAGTATATAACCCATTAGAGAAGATACGCCTTTGTGTATGTTAGTAGAATATGGTAGCCACATAGTAGTGGAATAACTCTTATACATGCCTGTCAGTGGCGGAAGATGTTTGATTTCATTATAGTGTGGAGAAAAGAGTCAGATGTTTCCATAAAAAAGGAACTTCAGATTCTTTGTCCAGTCTTTAAAGGATCTGGATGTATTTTGAAAATGACTTTTTTAAAATCGTTTTTTAGTTTGTTTTTTGGACATGAAAAATGTGTTTTATAGAACTGTCACTACTCTATAGGGAGCCAAAAGACTTGAATTTTGTTCTTAATTTTGTACTTTACTTATTTGTATGATCCTGCATAATTCCTTAAATATCATAAACCTATTTCTTGGTTGTCAAGTAAATGAGCTAGATGGAATGATATCTTAGGTTCAGCATTATTCTTATCCCTCTATGTTTGATTTGTTTCTGAACAACCTCTGAAGTCTCAAATCAACTTAATCTGGTGAGAGAAAGCTTTTGGGGGTACTTATAGAGGGATATTATGATCTCAGAGCTTTATAATGATAATCTTTACTGGGTTCTACATGGTTTGGGATTAAAATGAAAGTTAATAAGTGAGAGGGGCAACAGTTTTTGAAATGTTAACAATGTCCTACATTTGGCTTTTTAACCTTTAGGAACATTGATCGAGTTACCTTTAAATTGATTCTACCTGACATTTGCAGAGAAACCGTAAATTAAGGTTATTATTTCTAAATGATTATATGGAACTGTTAGCAAAGTAAAAAGGAAACTTTAGGTACTATGAATTTTAGCATCAAGCTGGCTTTCACCATGGCAAGATAATTTTGGTGGCTGAGATCATCAGAGTGATAGAGTCTTTGAACTGAAAGGAACCTTGGGAAGTTACCTAGTCCACCTTTCTGCCTGAGGCCGTATCACATTTGAACTATAGAGATTAGATGGTTTTTGTTGTTGTTGTTTTTTAAGGGAGATTCCACAGTTTCCCATGGTATCTTATTCCAGTAACTGACAATCTTACCTGTCAGCAAATCATTTTTCATGGCTACCCTCAAACCCCTAGGGCTGCAGTTTGAATTCATTTTCTTCCATCCTCAGAGGTAAAAAAACAGCTGGTATAATAACTCATCTTGTACATGAAGATTGTTTTCAAGATGTTATTCAGCTCACATCTTAAAGCCAAATTCTTTAAATCTTTCTTTGTAATTTCTTTTTGCCCAACCCTTTAATCACCTTCCTTTTGCACACCTGAACTTTTCTCAAGTTTTCATCTTCTCAACTCATGATTCCCAGGGTAATAAATATAGCATACATAGTTAGTTAGCTATTGTACCCAGTGAATTGCATGAACATGACAACTTAGACTCTGTTTCTCTTTAAGCAAACATATGGTGAAAACTTTTCTTTCTTTTTTTTTTTAATTAAAGATTTTAATTTATTTATTTGACAGGCAGAGATTACAAGTAGGCAGAGAGGCAGGCAGAGAAATAGAGAAGGAAGCAGGCTCCCCGCTGAGCAGAGAGCCCGATGCGGAGCTCGATCCCAGGACCCTGGGATCATGACCTGAGCTGAAGGCAGAGGCTTTAACCCACTGAGCCACCCAGGCGCCCCGAAAACTTTTCTTTTTAACAATATGAATGGGAAGCATTTTATTAGCCACCTGAGTGATTATGAGAGGGCACATTGTTTTAAAGATCCTGAATTTACAAAAGTCATAAACTAAAAACAAATTAATTAAGGGAGATGATTAAAAAAAAACTGGCCACTTTCCTCTAAATTTCTACTCTAATGCTGAGTGGAAGCTTGATACAGTAAGACTAAAATAAGTTTTGGTATCAGAACAATTTCTGCATCAGTCCTGGCTGTAACTTGACTCAGTGGGCAACTGATAATAATAAAAATGACAAATTCTTTGAAAATAAGAAGAACCATTCTTATTTATTTTGGTACCTCCAGAGCCTAACCCAATTCATAACATAGATTAACACGCACTTGATGTTTGAATTTTACTGAAGGGTTGCTTGTGAGAATTGACTGAGAGTATATATCTGAAAATATTTAGTCAACTATTAATTCTATATAACTGTGAGTCATTACTATTAATTTTTAAGGAGTCAGTATTAATACTGGATTAAAAAAATTAAACCAAATTTTGACTTGACTCATCTTCCCAGGAACATTTCTGTTACCCAGTTTTTGTATATCTTGTAAAAAAAATTTTTTTCTGAAAGTTTTAGGCTCCTAAAATGAATAATCAATGGTACAAAACTTAACTGCTTAGAGCTTAATGCCTTGTTTTTTCTGATGAGCAATCTGAGAATGACAAATTAACTTAAATGTGACTAAGGTGACCTTTCAGAGCCCATCAAAAATCACCCTGGCACCAGGAGAGCAGAGTTACTCTGGAAAATTTATATTTTTCCAAGACTTCCATGACCTTGTGTACATTTCCCTATGTGGGAGAGAAAATTAGTGATATCTTTGACTGACAAAAGCACCCAGAGGTTCAAATAACATTGCTTTATTTATTAACAACATGACTAAAAGGAGTCTTTTTAAGTACTTGACCTTCTTCCTTGGGAAACATTGCCAAAGGGCCAGAGGACTAATATAGGGAATATTTTTATGTCAAGGATATAAAAAGGAGTATCTGTAAGTAATATGTTGATCTTCCTAAAGAGCAACCTTCCCTTCTTTGTTCTTGATTTACAAATATTTGACTCAAGGAACATAAGCGTTGGAATCTAAGTGATTCAGAGATCACAAGTAGATCCTTAGGAGAGTTACTCAGCCCCTCTATCCTTAGTTTTCTTTTCTGTAAAACGGTAATATGTTACATAGCTCCTAAGACTCCTGTAACTATTGGGGCCCTTGGTAATTTTATTACCTCCTCCACTTTCAGTTCTTTTCCTTTGCCCATCTCATTAGTAAGAAATGGCTAGTAATATGATTTACAAAATTAGTATGTGCAATGGTCTTAAGAGACCCCTGCAAGAAGTGGCTGAAACTCTGATAAAATTTTGTTGAATTTCTTTCTAAGAGATATTGATCACTTGATAGTGACACAAAGCTATAAACCTCTGAGAATGTGTTTCTTTTGGGGGAACTATGTTTTAAAAAATTGTATCTTTAAAAATTGAAAATTGATGACAGTCTGCCAAAGCCAAATAACATGAAAAAAAATCTGGACTATTGGGATTTCATCAAGATCAAAAGCTTTTGCACAGCAAAGGAAACAGTTAACAAAACCAAAAGACAACTGACAGAATGGGAGAAGATATTTGCAAACGACATATCAGATAAAGGGCTAGTGTCCAAAATCTATAAAGAACTCAACACCCAAACTCAACACCCAAAGAACAAATAACCCAATCAAGAAATGGGGAGAGGACATGAACAGACATTTCTCCAAAGAAGACATCCAGATGGCCAACAGACACATGAAAAAGTGCTCTACATCACTCGGCATCAGGGAAATACAAATTAAAACCACAATGAGATATCACCTCACACCAGTCAGAATGGCTAAAATTAACAAGTCAGGAAATGACAGATGCTGGCGAGGATGTGGAGAAAGGGGAACCCTCCTACACTGTTGGTGGGAATGC
>PISX010003078.1:0-145090 GCA_004024625.1 Mellivora capensis
TTGTCATGTTAACAGTTTTTTTCTCAATATAGTGTTTGAGCCATTTCCCCTTTCCTCTTACGTGTATCCTATTTTATTACTATCTGTCCCAATGACACTCAAAGTCAATAGAAGGTAGAATCACCCAGAAGTAATCATTATTGTTCTCAATTACTGCTCGGATTTTCAACCTTTTTTAAGGCAATGTGCTCATACTTAGGGTATCACATGAAAATCTGATACTCTGGAGGAGACAAGCTCTGCCTGAGGAGGGAGGTGTGAGTGGGCAGGGGCTCAGGGCTTCTCTCTGAAAGCAGTTCGAAGACCGATGGGCTACTGCTCCGTTCACTTCTCTGTCGGCATTTCTGCTTTCCTCCTTCTTTTCTGTGTTCTATCCCTTCCTTCACAAATGAAACAAACTCTTAAAAGCAAGAGCTCAGGCAAGGCTCACATGCCACTGCAGAGCAAGGCTGAATCACAGGCAAAGCTCATGTGACACCAAGAGCACCTGTCAAGCCACTGCAGGAGCTTCTAGCTGGGACCTTTCTGCTGTGTGGATGTTCGTGACCTAGCAGTTATTACATGTTTTAAACATTACCCCTAATCACATGTACCCATGATGAAATTATTGGTAGGGGTAGAAGCCACTTCATTAAAAAAAAAAAAAACACAAAAAACCTCCATTAACACTGTGCCCTTAGCTCTGGGCTCCTTTCAGAGCTTTTTCTTATATCCCTCCTCATCTCTCCCTTCCCACCCAGTCCATGATTTTTATATCTAACCCAGCATGCAATGTCAACTAGCAAAGTTCCTGGAAAAAATAATAATAATAAATACTAGAAAGATATTGTGTCTTCCTGTCCAACCATGCCAGCCTGGTTTTGATATTACGCAGCCAAGGCACATACAGTCTTTGCTAGATGGAATGACTGTGTCTGTTCTTCATAAAAAATTGCCGCTAGGACACTCCGTTGTTTTCTATTTCGTTGTCAAGGGAGTGTTTGGTTTGTTTTGTTTTCATCCAGAATGTCTCTTCTTGTGGGAGGGGCTTCTCTTCACTTCTCATAATTTTTGGCTCCTTTACTGTGTTACAGGAAAAGCCCTCGAGAGAATTTTCAGACTGGGCACTTGTCCCCCTGTTCCCCCACCCCTCCTGGCCAATCACCAACCAGGTACAAGAGGTTAGAAAGCCTTTCTGAGGCTGCTTGATTTCACCTAGTGCCTGCCGAGCATGATTTCAACCAAATTAGTGCTTGCCAGATGATTCTGAGAGATGAGTTCACCTGCCTCTCCTCCTAAACACACACACACACACACACACACACACACACACACACACACACACAGAGAGGCAGGAGGAAAGAACACATCCCCCATCTGCCTGCAGATTTTCTCAGCCCATGATAGAAAAAGCCAAGTGTATGATGTTGGCACGGCTGTGGCCATGGGGCTTTAATTACATTGTGTAGAACCCGGAATCTAATAATAAAATCCACCAGACAATTGCTGGGCTCCTCAGCGGGCGCCTTTCCCTCCAAGTTTGGCCGGGCCTTCTGGGCAAGGTCTGCTGCTGGCTCTTAATGGGGAACCAGGCGGGGATAGCTACGAAACTTCATCCTTCCCTTGCCCCCACTCAAGCTCTGTTACAGTTGCTTCTGGACATTAATCAGGCCCCATGATATTCTTAAAAGCTGCCCGAGTTCCCATTTACTGGAGAGACCAAAGTAGTGGGAACTTGGAGGTTTTCTTTGATTTAGAAATTCTATTTTACTACCGGATAAGAGGGAAATCCTAATAAACAGAGTTTGCTCGGAGCAACTCTTCCTCTTTTCTCTTGTCTTGCTTTCTGTTTCTTCAGTTCCTCTGTACCCTGTTGGCTTTCGAATGAAATTGCATATTTTAAAATTTCTTGTGTAATTCCAAGAGCTTTCCAGACAGCAGGCATCACTGTGATCTGATCTCGGGTGTGGGAAAGCTGTCTGAGAGGAGGCCATCTAGTGCTCTCACCCTATGTCAATGTGCAGGGGTCTGGTTCTAGTCCAGTGGTCGGCCCTGTAGTAGGGGCTTGGGGTAGGGCAGAGACAGGGGAGACGCGCAGCCTGTGCTCTCTAGGCACTTACAACTTAGAGAGATGGCAAGTGCCCGGTTTATGGAGCCCCAGAGTGTTTGTACTGGAAGAGGGGTAGGTAGAGACCATCTAATCCAATCCTCTCGTTTTAAATGTGAAAGCAAAACCCAAAGTGCGTTCCTTACACCCAATCATAGAACTTGGTGACGGAGCAGAGAATGGGTCCCACGTCTGCCTAGTACCTCTTGGGCTGCGTGACAATTGCCTCTATTTTTAAACCAAAACAACAACAATTTGTCTTAATAAGTAAGAAGAAATGCTTTGTGGGCCAATGAACCCCAGTGATAGAAAATCCTAAAGCAATACTGAAGCCTTAGTAAAGCTAAATTGGATTATCTTTTAGGACTTAAGAAAACATAGGAGAAGTACCTTGAGTCATTTCAAGGCATTTAATCACGTGGTTGAATCGACACAACATAGACTTCCTATAACAGATGACTGAAACACACACACACACACACACACACACACACACACACACACACCCCAAATGCCGTGCCAGGATGGAGGCCTGTTGTATTGGGTCCAGCAGGCCGCTTGCAACTTGTATCTGATGCTTAGTTCCTGCTCGTTATCAGTTCGGTAAATTGCCATCGCATGCATGATCTAAACATTGTTAAAACCCATCTTTTCTTTGTTCTGTTTTGCTTGAGGCTACATGTTAGTGCATTTGACCAACTATTCTAGATGAATGTCTTATTACTCCGTATATTTTGAAACCCAGGTCTATCAGCGGGAAGAAGCTGTGCTCGTCCTGTGGGCTCCCTCTGGGCAAAGGAGCCGCCATGATCATCGAGACCCTCCTTCTCTATTTCCACATCCAGTGCTTTAGGGTACGTACACCCGCCCTCCTCTCTGAAGGGTGTCTTCTAGCATCTTCTAGCATCATTCGTGCTGAGAGATTTCCTCCCAGAAATCCTGACGGGCCACTGCTCGTGAGGCCAGGCCCTCTGGGTTGTACAGAAGTGCTCGCAGAGCCCACCCTTCAGGAAGAAACTCCTCTCACACGTCCCTCTGGGACGGCAAGTTAGAAGCAGCAAAACAGATTTGCGCAGTGTGTCTGGAATGTAGCATCTTTTCCACTTCTGACACTCTTGTGACTTCCCAGCAAAGGTTTTTATCTTTGAATGGAAGATTTTCCATCAGTTAAGTGGCTAACAGCTAGTTGCCTCCTTGTAGGTCTCCGAATGCCTTTGTGCGTAATCACGGATTGAGTATCGCTCCCTCTGAGAAGCCGCCCTGACCCCCAGACAACGTCAGTTCCTTTACAGTCCTTAGAGAGAGCCTTTCCTGGTCCTTACTGCTCGCTTGTTTCATTGTTGAATTATCACCTCCTCGAATACACCGTCCCCTCCGTAAGGGCAGGGGCCGTATCTGTCCAGCTTACCGTGATTTCCTCTGAACCTTGCAGAGATGAAGGAATTGACCAATTCGCTGAAAATGCGGAGGCCTCGCTCCTAGTCCCACATCTCCTGCTAATAAGGGGGGAACCAGTAAGGGGGTGAACCACTTCTAGCTCATTTATTATGAAATTTACAAGTTGGGACTCTATCAGCACTACTTTTTTTTCTTTTCCCCCCACTCATGGACACAATTCCAGTTAATATCTTATGTTGAAGCTAAACCCTTGAACTCTGAGTAAGAATCATTTCTTTCTCTTCTCCAAGCTACCGTGCTTTCTCTCGAATTTCGTCCTGTTCCTTCGTCGGTAGCGTCTTCAGCTATCAAGTAAAGTTGCATGGGTTTAAAATAACTCCCGCTTTACCTATAAGCTAAGAGAAAGCAAGTGAAATCCCAAAATCATTAATTTAGTCATATCAGTAATTAGTGCAAAGCAGAACTGACCATGAGCAAAATGTAATATGGATCCTTAATTAGACTCCACTTATCAATATTCTCATTGTAAAATGAAGCTAGACAATGTATATCCCAAATTGTCTTGGAGTGTTTTGAGGCTCAAAGAATATATTTTTTAATTCCCGGCAATGCCAAGATAATGTGCTCTGATACCACGGTTTGTTCTCAGAGACTTTCCCTGAACTTGAAATAATCCAGACGGCAAAGAGTCTTCGCGGTTTCTCAAGGGAGAGGAGACTGGCCTTCTTAGCTATCAAAGCCTTTATTCTCTCTAATAATTCACTTCCTAGAGCTGATCTGACCCTTTAAGGCACATCGCCTCTTAGATTTACCCCCTACCCTGGAAGTCAGTGGAGCTTATAACATAATTTGGATGAAGCTTTCCTCTACCCGCTGGGTGACCTCAGAGCATGAATCTGGGGCTGGTCCTCTTTGGAGCTGGGTTCTAATCCTCCCAACCCACCACAAAAGGCTGGCCTCTGAAACAACCTCCATTTCCACCTTCTCCGTTCTAAACAATGCCTCCTCAGGCTGACTGTGCTGAAACGTGTTCTTTTCCTGCTGGATTTGTAGCAGTGGGCGTTACTGCTTTCAGTGTGGAAATGTGAGGTGGAAGAGCCATTTCCTAGTCATTCTGATCTGGCAGAACTCGCCAATGGTAGTGGAAAGCATTTCAAGATCATTCACAATTATCAAGTTTGAATTGATAATCCATTGGCCGTGTGTTTATTTAAAACCACTAGGATGGGACGCCTGGGTGGCTCAGTTGGTTAAGCGGCTGCCTTCGGCTCAGGTCATGATCCCAGCGTCCTGGGATCAAGTCCCACATCCGGCTCCTTGCTCAGCGGGGAGTCTGCTTCTCCCTCTGCCTCTGCCTGCTACTCTGTCTGCCTGTGGTCTCTCTGACAAATAAATAAATAAAATCTTTAAAAAAATAAATAAATAAAACCACTAGGATGTCATCTGTTTGGAATGGTGGTTCCATCCAGACTGGGGGTCAACTTGACACCACCTACCAGCTCTACAATCCTGGACAAGTCAGCGAGCCTCGGAATCAGTGTCCTTCTCTGTAAAATGGAAGGAGTTAGGATAAAATGCTAGAAGTGTGTTGTTGCTGTGAGTCAGCTCTGGTACAACGTCTGCCATATAGTAGATGCTCAACAAATGTGGAGGGTGTAGAAGCGATCGTTGCGTACTTGTGTGAACCGTAACTAAGCATTATAAAGAAATGACTCCTTGCGCACCTTATAACTTCTGTTCTTTCTGCCCTACAGTGTGGAATTTGTAAAGGACAGCTTGGAGATGCAGTGAGTGGGACAGATGTTAGGATTCGAAATGGTCTTCTGAACTGTAATGATTGCTACATGCGATCCAGAAGTAAGTACCGGGGGCAGGCACAGGATACCTTGAGACGAGTGTGGTCCCATGCCTTCTACAGGACCCAATTTAGAATTCAACTGTTCCTCCTCATTAATGGGCACGCCTACTCTGAGGGTAGGATTTATTAGCACTTAGGGAAAAGAAACAGTAAGGAAATAACC
The DNA here is from genome assembly GCA_004024625.1 of Mellivora capensis. Classification (NCBI taxonomy): domain Eukaryota; kingdom Metazoa; phylum Chordata; class Mammalia; order Carnivora; family Mustelidae; genus Mellivora; species Mellivora capensis. The sequence continues at coordinate 5,506 of PISX010003078.1, forward strand.
CGTACTTGTTTCTTACTGGAAGTTACTGTTACAGTGTGGCCAAATTCTTTTTATCCAGAAAAATTCTTTTTATCCGTTAATACACCAGGGAGGTAAAACCAAGTTTGAGATGTTGCTTGAGCTCACCATAGAGATTTTGGGGAGATGGAAGGAAGATACAAGATCTGTGAAACACTGTTCATTCGTGGAGGCATATCTTTAGAAGGCCAGCACCACTTGGGATGGTGTCAGTGTGAAGAATGACTCTCCAGTGTTCATCAGCTCAAGCGCCGTGTCCTCAATGTCCGCACGCCCTACAGTCAGGAGTTGCGTGACACGGTCTGGTTTTGTTGCCAACTAACGTGAAAGTTCCTTCAGAGCCAAGATGAGGGGTTCTCCTTCTCGGGAATCCCTGCCCCACACTCCTCCAAAATGCCTTAGTACATAAACAGAGCTTAACCAGTCTCTGGGGCCCAGAAGCTCATTTGAGCAGTCTGCTCCTAATCCCGTGTCTAGGTCTCCTGCTGTAGACAGTTCATGTTGGTTTTGAGGGCACCAGGGGGCGCTGTTGCCCAGCTGCTGTTTAGAAAATCTGCAAATAGCCAGTCAGTGGCTCATCTCTGAAGTACTGTCCTTCTGGTGGGGAGACTTCCAGCAAATTCATCAGTTAGAAATTCTTCCTTTAAAAACAATAGAGGGAGGGGCGCCTGGGTGGCTCAGTGGGTTAAGCCTCTACCTTCAACTCAGGTCATGATCTCAGGGTCCTGGAATCCAGCCCTGTGTAGGGCTCTCTGCTCAGCCTGCTTCCTCCTCTCTCTCTGCCTCCTTCTCTGCCTTGTGATCTCTGTCTGTCAAATAAATAAATAAAATCTTAAAAAAAAAAAAAAAGAAAACAATGGAGGGGTCGGCTGGGTGGCTCAGGCATCAAGCGTCTGCCTTCGGCTCAGGTCCTGCTCACAGGGTCCTGGGATGGAGCCCCTCATTGGACTCCCTGCTCAGCGGGAAGCCTGCTTCTCCCTCTCCCTCTCCCCTTGCTTGTGTTCTTTCTCTCGCTATGTCTCTATCAAATAAATACATAGGGGCGCCTGGGTGGTTCAGTGGGTTAAAGCCTCTGCCTTCCGCTCAGGTCATGATCCCAGGGTCCTGGGATCGAGCCCTGCATCAGGCTCTCTGCTCAGTGGGGAGCCTGCTTCCTCCTCTCTCTGCCTGCCTCTCTGCCTACTTGTCGTCTCTGTCAAATAAATAAATAAAATCTTTAAAAATAAAATAAAATAAATAAATACATAAAAATCTTTTCAAAAATTGAATAAACTAAAATAAATAAAAACAATGGAGGTGAGGAGTTGAAATTCAAGAATCTTTTCTTATTTCTCAAAGCGAGTTAAGGAACATCTTTAGTCTTTTTTACATGGGTCTCTAAATCTCCAAGACTGAAGATTTGAAGAGTGAAATTGAAATTAAGTTGTTTTATTGCTATAAATTTAGTCGGTTAGGGAAATATATGCCTCTTTTAATAAAATCGTAGGAAATAAGAATTAGATCAAACCCAGGTGGTCTTGATCTATGACAAACATTTGTCTTTAAGTCAAAACAATTCCCAATTTTGAGCTGCTGCCCTCAAAATGGAACCATGTATACCACATATTATATATAGATATTTTATATAATTATATAATATTTATATAGTATACAATATTGTTATTAATTTTATGTTATATATTATACATGTAAAATATGGTATAAATGGTAAAAAAAATAACTAAAATGAGCAACAAATGAAATAGTATATCATGTATGATCCAAAAGTGTGTATATATATATAAATATTTGTAGTAATTAAATATATTTATTTAAACTGGATTTTTATTTGCTTATTTTTATACATTACAGTGGAAAACTAAGCCCTTTTCTCCCAGATTCTGAAGTGATTTTAACTATCCTCTTGTACAAATAATACTTTTCTCAACCTCAATGAACCAGATGAATGTGAATCGTGGAACCAGAAGAGGGCGCTCTTAGGTTGAAGGACTGTTGAGCCAGATTTGAACAGTACTGGAAATCTGAATTTCTTTCATAATTTAAAGTGCTTGAAGGATATCCGCAGAGAACAAACCTGAGCCCACGTCTGGGTGACAGCGACCTGTTTTCATCCAGATTTTTATTTTAATTGAGAGAGTGGGTGATTCATTGTCATTTCTTTGGAAACTAGCTTTTTGGATCTAGGCCAGCAGTTTTTCTCTTGTGTATACAAATAAAAAGGACCTTAACTGCTTTTAATTCCAAATCTAAAGACAAGAACCATGGAGTTATAATCATCTAAACGAGGTTATAAATTATAATAGTCTCATAAGATTAAAAAAATAAAGTGATTTGGAGGTAGACTAACGTGATTTTTTAAATTTTTTATTTTATACAAAATACTAGGAAAATTTTTTTTTGGATACTAAAAAGAAAGCAAGAAGGCATTTTACTCCTCTGCCTAGATGACGTCTATAGACATTCAAAGGAATAAGTCAATAAAATTATAAGTGGTATAAGGTTAGAAAATAGGGTTGTTTAGGGAGATACCGAATTAAAAGTGAAAGTCTCCAAAATTAACCACTGTAATCACTTTCTAATTATTTCTTAGAAGATTAGAATGTACATTTGTATGTGTGTGCACACACACACACCATATGTGTGTGATACATCTACCCGCCTATGTTCTGTTTTTTATTTCACGAAGGTAATCACAGTCAGTGTCCTTTACTTTTGTTGCTCTTGTGTTTAATTTAATGATATACTATGGCAATTTTTTTTGGTCATTTTCTCATATAACATATTCTTTCTCCCCGTGCTTTTAAATGGCTTTTTAATACCTGAATACAATCCCATTGTGTGGACTTGCCATAATTTCAGACTATTCTCTGTGCATGAGCACTTCGGTTGTTTCCAGTGTTTTAATATGTTTTTGTAAAGGCCCCAGTGGACATCCATGTGCAGATGTTCTCATGAACAGTTGAAAGCATTTCTGTAGGGTAGATTCTGAGCACTGGGACTGCTGAGTTAACAGTCATATGCTTTTAAAATTTTCAGACAACTTGTCTAATTATCTTCCAGAAAAGTGCACTCTCCCTGCAAAGTCCGTAAGAGAGTCTCTTTCTCTCTCCATGCCTATGTCAGTTCTGGATCGCATCACACTTTTTAAATTCCCCCTGTGTTGCGTGGGGAAGGGGAAATTGCATTGCTTTGACCTGTATGTATTTTTTTTTTCGTTTTTTAAAAAATTTTTTATTTATTTTTTTAATTTCATTTCTTTTCAGCATAACAGAATTCATAGTTTTACACGACACCCAGTGCTCCATGCAATGCGTGCCCTCCCTAATACCCACCACCAGGCACCCCCCACTCCCCCCCCCCCCCCCCCTTCAAAACCTCAGGTTGTTTTTCAGAGTCCGTAGTCTCTCATGGTTCACCTCCCCTTCCAATTTCCCTCCACTCCCTTCTCCTCTCCATCATGTCTTAAGTGAGTTTGAACATCTTTTTCTATGTGTATGGACCATTTCTGTTTCTTTTTTGCTATAAAAAAAATTTTATCTTTCTTCTCTATCCTTTGCCCATGGCTCTGCTAATACTTGATTTGTAGGAGTTCTTTTAAAGTAATGACATTTTCCCTTGATTTTATATTTGTTGTTTATTGCCGTTGTCATTGGTCTTTCTACTTTGTGAACTTTTTTTCATAGAAAAGATTTTCGTGTAAAGTAATTAAACATACCTTTTTTTATTCTTTCCTTTTTGGATTCTGGGTTCTGTGTCCTGCTTAGAAAAACTTTCACTACTTCAAGGATTTAGCTGAGATTTTTCCCAGAATTATTCTTTATTTTCTCTTTCACGTGTAACTATGTGATCATCACAAATATATTTTGGGACAAGAACTGAGATAGATATCCAGCCTTTTTTCCCCCCAGTTACAAGTTGTGCAAATATAACTGAAGAATCCCTTTTTTTTCCCCATTAATTTCAAATGCCAGCTTTCTCATAAACTAAGTTCCCATAGGTATTTGGATCTATTTCTAGATATTTTATTATATCTTATTAACCTACTAATTCTCAAGTGTTGAATAGTTTTAATTATTATATCTTCTTAATGTTTTCATATTTAGTAATAATGACTGCTTTCTTTCCAGTTGTTTTTTCCTAACTCTTCTTTCATGTTTATTTTTCCAGGTAGATATTAATATTATATTGGGGCTAAACTTAACACATGACAGGGACAATGACCAGCATATCTGAGAATAGAGCTCATTTCTTTCTTGATGTCAGAAGAAACAAATATATTAGCTTAAGTGTGAATCAGTGGAGGAGATGATAGTTGGCTCGAGAAGTATAAAAATAGTTGAATTGGTTGAGTATATCCCAGATGCAATTTAAAAAAAGTCAGAATGGAAAGAAATGGCTAAAAAAATCCTTTTTCTTTCTTTTTTATTTGATTTTGATATGAGTTGGGTGGGGGGATGGGTAGATGGAAGGGATGGTTGACATCATAGGCATTCTAAGTGAAACAAAATGATTTCATTGTGTGGAATAATAAAGCCTGGATATATAATCCTATTTTCTTCAAGTAACTAGTCACATTTAAATGAAATTTTTCTGTTGGAGGGGAGAAATTGCATAACAGCACATTAAAATGCAATTCCTAAAAGCAATGTAAACAGTTTTTAAGTTCATATGTAAATGGGAATGGAAGTGCAAAACAAATCACCTGCTACAAATCAAGCCATCACGTGGCTAACTCTTGCCATTCGTGCTTGGGTATTGGGTGACTGTGTCTCTGTGTCTGTTCCGTCATTCATTCTGGTGAAATGCATTTATTGCAAAATCCCCAGGGTCTTTTCCAGTGTTGCGATTGCCTCATTACAACGCTAGTGCCTCCAACGAAAGAGAAACTTTGTGAAGGTTTCAGCAGAAAATACGGAACCCAAACCATCCTTCTAGATGTAGTTGCCAGATAAAATAGAAGATGCCCCCATTAGAATGTTTTTGCCCTATTAAATTTGAATTTCAGATAAACAATGATCTTTTTTTTTTTTTTTAGTAACTGTAGGTTCCAAATATTCCATGGTCAGGATTTAGCACAAGTATATCTCAAATATCACATGGGATATACTTATACAAAAAAAACCCCATTTTTTAAAAATTTGTTGTTTACCTGAAACTCAAATTTTGTTGGGTGTTCTGTGTTTTTATTTACTAAATCTAGCAAATGTGTATGAGTCCATATGTAGATTCCATGTCACATTCCTCTGGTTGCAATGTATTTATTTTTCTAGAAACCAAAACCTAAAGGACCAGAGAAGAGAGAATATTTTCTTGCTTATTTGCCCCTAGAAGACAAAGTAGAGGGTTTAACGAAGATCATTTGGTTTAAGGGTGAAATCCAGAGGATTTCAACCAAACTTGACAGGGCAAATGAATCCCCAGGACTCCTTGTTATGTTCTGGGATGGGACTCAGGAGTGCCTGTCTGACCACCTCCTGGTGATGCCAGTACTTCTCTTCCCTGGGCCACACTTGGAGCAGCAGAGGGGGACAAACTGCCCCTTGGAGGGAGAAGAGATTTGGGCAGAGGTCATTACCAGTGCCCTAAGGCAAGAAATGTTGCGTCCTCTAACCGAATACTACCCCCTGTTCTTTGTCGCAGGTGCTGGCCAGCCCACAACATTGTGACGTGGTTTTCAAGCTTCCAGATCACTCACCATTTCTTTCTGGAGGGTGTCCCCCGGCGACCGTTTCACCAGATCCCAAGTGCGGGGGCTCCTTGGCGTTTACCTAATTTCGGAAAGGCTGTTCTAAAAGATGGTATCTGTTCTTCTGTAGCACAGTGTTTGCATTCTTCTTGGTTTTCCGTTTCGGTTTTGATTTTTGTTTTCCTTTGGTTTTGCATTTGCACAGTATATACAAACGAATAAATACAGTGTCGTGATTCTGTAGTTCACACGAAGGTCTTACGGTGGGCCAACAGGCTCATGGTTCCAAATGTGTTCTTCTCTTCTCTGAGAGTTCCTGAGATGAATGAGGCAATAAACCTGTTTCGTTGTAGTATTTCTAGGAATTAAACACTTCATGTTTACAGAATTGAGCTGCAGAAAGTGCAAGACATGCCAATTTGAGATGTGCTGTCTTCTAAGATGGAAGCCTAGCATTCATGCATTTCAGAAACTAAAAATCACACCGTAGAGCTCTGAGCTATAACTTGTTTTTAACACAGAGACGCTAGTCTGATACAATATACTGTAATCCCGAGACATCTCTTACTTACCTTTGGAGGTAGAAGTCCTACCAATAAATTATTGCGCCGTTAGTATTAGATTTTGTGTGCTTTGGAAGTTCTGTCATTCATAGAGGCTGGTCCGTTAAATAAAGCGAACCCTTCCAGTATCAGCTAGACTTACTCCACGGGGACACTGCCCAAGGGTAGGAAGAAACCATAGGGAAATCTCCAAATCTCCAAAGTTCTTACCAAAATCTGTGAGGAAGTTTTATCTCCAGAAGAGTGGCGGGTCAGTGAGAGCCAGGAGGGTTTTCGTGCTTGCTTCTCTTCAGGCTGTAGATTGAATGAGAGACTCCGTGTGAGGCCTTTGGAAGCTCTCACCAAGATCAGTCCATCATGAAGTGTGACCAGGGCTCACCCTTGCCTACAAGTTCTCCTTGAGGGCCTGAAGGTGTCTAAAGCAAAACATTAAGACCCTCCTCCTAGAATCCAATGACATATGTCATCATGAGCCACCGACGTGCGATCAGCAAGAACTTCAAACTCAGTGTGCCCAGCCCACCGCAGCGGACATCTGCCCTCTCCCGTTCTCCTGTATCACCAACCCTCTTGACTGTCGACAGTTCCAGAACTTTAGAGGGGAGCTCTTGTGGAGAGCTGGCTTCCTGTCTGCCCTGTGTGATGAGTTTCCGCTGGCCAAGAAAGGACTCCAGTTACTAAAAAGAATCACGTTTTAGATCTCCAGGCTGTTTTTCTTTAAGACTGGGGAAAGGGGAACTATTTATTCTGCCTTAAAATGACGGCAAATAAGTGAAGATGACATTTTGTGAATGTAGACTATGGATATACTCCTAATAGGTTAATGTAGTCATACAAGGAGAATCAAGTAGATGTTTTTCTGTTTATGTAAGCAATAATTTTTTTTCCTGTGTCTTATTGAGTAGGGCTAGCAATTATTTATTTACATGCTAGACTGTTCTCTGCATGCGGGTTCCATGTAAGTGCAGAAATTCCCTCAGCCACTGGAGGTAGTTTGACCATCTTGTCATTTGGAAGAGCTGTTGTTAGATTGGAATTTACACATCATTTCATTAAAAAATTGTGCCTTAGAAAATGCGAAGCTGTTGCACATAATCAGTGATGAATTCTGGATACAGTACGTTGAAGAGAGATGAAGTCACTTCCAAGTCACAAAGACTTCTCGTGGAGGTGTTCGCTGTTTTACAGGAAAAAAATAAAAAGAAAAAAAAAAAGAAAAAGAAAAACAGAAAAAAAATTAAAAGGTTTTGAAAATGTACAGATTAAGTTCAATATTTTGATTAACCACTTGCATGTTTTATTAAATATTTTGATAATGTGGATGTTTACACTTTGCATGATATTAGCAGAGTACTTTGCCACAAATAATGCACAAAACATGTACAATATGATCATTCATAACCGATTTTTATAGAATACTTTTTACATGTGGAACTCCATCTGTTATGTAAGGACTATATGAATAATGCACATTCTCCTCTGGTACATATTTCTTAGTGAGCCTCATTGTACATGTATTGAAGCCTGAATCGAGTCAAGAAAAATAAAGCCCCATTCTCCAGCTGCGAAATGTGCTTTCCCATAATGAACAATAGTCACCAGCACAGAATAATCACCAACATTTTCTAAATTCTAATTGCCAACTGTTTCTATTTATATTTGATTTCTATTTCATTTGGAGTCTGTTACATGGCATCTCGGGCAGACTAGATCTTGTTTTTTCCAATGCAGCATAGCTAATATGATCTATTTCTTTTCAAATAATCTTTGAGATCCCAGGGGGAAAAAAAAAAAGAAGCTCTGCTCTGTTGCACTACAATGGAAATGCGCTTGTTTAAAAAGCAGGTGAGGCAAGTGAGTGATTTATTGTTCTTGAGGAAATATACGATTTTTCCCCTCATGCTCCAAAAGCTAGTCCTTTCTCTTTCTTAAGAAAAAATGAGTAACCCTTTGTTTCTCACTAACTAGCAAACCATGTCATTTCCTCATTCTTTCTACGTAGTGTTATTAATGCAAGACCTATTCTAGTTATCTATACACAGTGTAAGACGTAATAAACTGATATGATCCACCTCGTATGTGAGTCCGTCCGAAAGGTGTTTACTGCTCTGGGTGGGCCAGTGTTCTCTATCAGTTATACTAACCTTCATTTAAAAATATTTATTCTAAAATGCCTCTGAGAAATAGTTAAAAAAAAGAAAGAAAAATTAAAAGTTGTCTAAAATGCAACAGCTTTTATAGTAAATGTACATTTATAAATAAAATACTCAAACGATCTTTGTACTCTATTAATTGGGGGGTAGGGAGGAGGGGTCAGCTTTCGGACTTGGGGAAGAGAGAATCAGGCTCGCTCCTTTGTAGCTTCGGGTCTGGGGTTACGTAGTCGGATGATGGCCATGAGCCGTGTTTGCATATGCATCGTGTTCCATTTTTGAGGTCAGCTATTTAAGGCAAATCGAACTTAGCAGCTGGTTGTAGGAGTCACTAAGGAATTGCCTTCCACGGAAGGATTCAGACTCCTTGAGCTGAGACACACAGTCACCAGGAGAGACGCTACAAATGCCAGTGGAAATTATCTGAAACAACCAAATGCTGGAGCATTTCCAGCACTGGCCAGAGAGAACCAAGCCAACCCCTTGAAGTTGCTAGATTCTGCCACTGTCCTTAGCGCTTCTCCAATGTTCCCTCTCACTGTCTACATATAGTCATTTAACTGAGGGCTTTTTTCTCCATTGTTGAACCAGGAAATTTGCCACAAAACAGAGGCTTCCTGCTGATGCCGTGAACTTTCCACAGTACACATGCACCTTGCCTGGCCCTCTGTCTCAGATTTGTAAGTTGTGCTGCTAAAAGCAAGCAAATTCTGTGAAAGCTCCCATCGCTCTAAGACGCAGTGTTCTAATTGCCGCCACGGATTCATATTCTGGTCCTTTTTGCCAAGTGCGGTGGGCAGCGAGTGGTTGCCACCCTTTCCATAGATAAGTGACTTCTTTCCCTTGCCTGAGAGAGTTTGAGTAGCTCTCAGAGCGGTGGTCTATATCCATCCTTACTTGAATGAGATTCCGTTCAACTACAAAGAGAAGATTATTATCACGACACGTGCTCTCTAGAGAATGTCTTTACCAAAAGAATAACATTCTACCTCAGACCTGCTGGACTAGCTTGCTTTCCACGGACTTGCTTCAAGACCTAAGGACTTCTTGGTAGGGTCCAAACTTAGACCACAAAGGACCCTGCCTTATCCTTTGACATGATCAGAGTTAGGGGGTTACAAACTCAAGTGACTGGAGGGACCAGTTAGGTACTGTAGGAACCAAAAGTGGGGAACAGAGTGCTGTAGACTATAGCAAACAGGCAAAAGAGCAGTTCTGTCCAAAAAAAAGAGGCGGCGACCTGATTCCAGGCAATTGTTTGCATCTGAAGTCTGCAGCCTTTTAAATGTTGACAACAATTCAAAACATTTGCCAATGTGTGCCAAGCCCACTTGTGAGCCCCCCCCCCAAATACTTCTGCACGTCTAAGTTTGTTCTCAGGCCACCCGTTCACAACCCACAGTTAATCTTCTCTCGGCTTTTCTGTCAGCCGCTACACACTTGCTTTCCTAAGTGTCATTTCCTTTGACAAACATACTGAGAAACGGCTGAGGAAAATACTTATTTTCGGAAGGCCTTGGGTCATTCCGAGAAAGAAGCTCAAAGAGCCGTTGATCAGCCAGTTGTATTGCTACGATTCATAACACTTTCGGGCAGAATTGTTTGTGTATTGTCCCCAAAGACGGCTATTTTAGAAGCCTCCATGTTCAGCGTTTTCCCGAACCATGCCCTTCCCCCTAATAGTTCTTCCGAGTGACTCGAAACCACAGGAAAATGTTTATACATAACAAAGTAGAACTTTTCCTAAACTTCTTGAGCATTATTTCATCAAAGGTGATTGTGCCAGCATCGTTTCGTTTATGAAAAAGCATTTTGGGGACGCCTGGGTGGCCCAGTAGGTTAAGCGTCTGCCTTCGGCTCAGGTCATGATCTCAGGGTCCTGGGATCGAGCCCCACATTGGGCTCTCTGCTCAGTGGGGAGCCTGCTTCTCCTTCTGCCTGCTGCTCCCCTTGCTCATGCTCTCTCTCTCTGACAAATAAGTAAAATCTTTTTTAAAAGCCAGCATTTTTGGCATGTATATATACACCTCGCTATTCCATAGACAAGAAATGAAGTATAATAGGAATAAGTGACTTACTCTGGATGAGTATAAGATTTTACATAATTGTGTATTTCATCAACCATCTCCGATCAGTGGTGACTAGGTTAACCTCCTATTCAACTGTGCTTGGCTCTCGTGTCTGGGACCTCACACGAGACCAACTAGGAGGACCTCTGAGCAGAGCTGGAATTTGGCAGTATTTAATCTACACTCAAATGGGGGAGCAGAACATTCTTTTTATAGTAAATGTATACTTAAAAATTCTCAAATGAACTTAGAATTCCATTTTTACCCCCTAGGGTTTGATTTCTTTCTCTGAGAAGACAGACAAGAGCTGGCCCTTGGGACGTGACATAGGACATCTTAGCATTTGCTGGAATGGATGCTAAAGGGTCTCTCCAGCAGAGCCCCACTGACCTCTGCCCTGACACACGACACTCCCAAAGCCCCTCTATCCTCCCCAAATCTGGTCTCCAGAGCTGGGAAAAAGTAGCCTGCCTGATAATACGTTTGTCCAGCCCAACCTTTGTTTCACAATGGGACCTCCACTTTCTCAACCTCAACAGCAAAGGCCTGAACAAAGGAAGGGTCTCTTTCTAACCACCCCAATGGGGAGATGACCCTGAGGGCACAGAGCAGTGATTCCTATGTCACAATATTATTTCACTGCTAACAGATTCACTAACACTAAATCACTAAATAACACTAAATCAAGGCATTTCATTTTTCCAGCAAGAATAATGACATTATCCAAGAAAACCTGGTTTCTTTATTGTCCACTGAGGAGCCAGAGAATTATTTCAGTGAGCCCCGTTGGTTTAGAAAATACTGTGGCAGGAAAGTGACTGAAGTATAACTCTAGGAAGCCCCATAAACATTTCATGAAACACTACACTCCCACTCTCCATGGGCCAGCATGAATTACTATCCCAAGCTCTGATCCTGGAGCATTCAGCATTCCTTCTGAATCTATGAAAAGTTCGGATGCTATTTCGTGTTTTCCAATACTTTGAAGATTAAGAAGCTACACCTTATTTATATGATAACACTCTGGGAAACAAGTAAAGTGTTTGATTAGCTAAATGTAGAATGCCTATTCTGAGATGATCCAAGAAAGTTTGAAAAGGAGGACTAATCAAAGTAATTTGCCTTACCAAACAGTAAAATTTACTACAAAGATAAAAATAGGGGCGCCTGGGTGGCTCAGTGGGTTAAGCCTCTGCCTTTGGCTCAGGTCATGATCCCAGGGTCCTGGGATTGAGCCCTGCATCAGGCTCTCTGCTCAGCAGGGAACCTGCTTCCCCCTCTCTCTCTGCCTGCCTCTCTGCCTATTTGTGATCTCTCTCTGTCAAATAAATAAATAAAATCTTTAAAAAAATTTTTTAAAAAGATAAAAATAAACAAGTACATATCTTGGGCAAAAATTAATAAACTAATCATAATTAACACAGCAAAATATACGGCCCAGAAATAGACCCAAATAAGCATGAAAATTTTAGTGTATAATATTAATGGTAACATAAATCAGTGGATACAGGAGGAATAGTTAATTAATGTCACAATAAAATTAATCTCAGATGAATTAAAGTGTTAAGTGAAAAAAATTGAAAGAATGATAAGCTTAAATATATTTAAATACATAATAAAGGGAATTTTAGGCAAAATTTAAAAGTGATGAAAAACTGGGGTAAATATTCCCAACAAATAAGCCAAAAGGTTAATATCTTCAACATATGAAGTACTTTGCAAATCAATAGAAAGTGGGCAAAGGAACATTAAAAATCTGGACAGAAAAGAAATATAAATGGCCAGTAAACATGAAAAATAATGTTCAACTGTACTGGTGAAAGTCATTCAATCATATTAAGAACTAAAAACTTCCATATCACAAAAAGAAAGTTTTTAAAAGGCTACAAACCAAGAGAAGTTTTGTCACAGGTACAACCAACAGAGAATCAGTATCCAAACTGTATAAGGAACTTGAAAGTATCAATAAGAAAAATAAAAACAGGTCAATTTTAAAAATGAACAAAAAAATGATGAGTGATATCATAGAAAATATGAACAACCACAAAAAGCAAAAATATATTCAATTGCATTAAGAAGAAAATGCATATGAAAACCATTATGAATGTCATTTTATGCACACTGAATTGATAAAAATTTAAAACTTTGATGACACCAATAATTAGTGAAGATATGAAGCAATGGAAACTCAAACACTACTGATAAAAATGTATATGGTAAGAGGTTAACATTCAAAATATATAAAGAACTTAAACAGCTCAACACTATAAAAACAACTAATCTGATTTTAAAATGGATGGAGAATATAAATAAACATTTTTTCCAAAGAAGACAGGCAGATGGCCAACAGACACAGGAAAAGAGCTCAACATCACTCATCATTTTCCTAATCTCGTTTCCTATCTCATTGTGCTATCGGCTCACACCTGTCAGAATGGTGAAAATAAAACAACGCTTAGAAACAAGTGTTGGTGAGGATGTGGAAAAAAGAAAACCCTCAAGCACTGTCGATGGGTATGCAAAATGGTGCAGCCATTGTGGAAAAGAGTATGGAAATTTCTCAAAAAAATTAAAATTAGAACTACCATATGATCTGGTAATTCCATTACCAGATATTTATCAAAAAAACGAAAAACAAACAAACAAAAAACACTAAATGGAAAAAATGCATTGGCCCTTATGTTTATTTACATATACATGACCCCTATGTTATTATTTACAATAGCCAAAATACAGAAGCAACTCAAGCATCCATTGATAGATAAATGGATAAAGAAGATAGATAAATAGATTTATGCACACACACACGCAGACACACACACACACAGAAACACGCACACAGGAATATTACTCGGCCATAAAAAAGGACAACTAGCCATTAGCAACAACATAGATGGACCTAAAGTAAAATAAGTCAGCCAGAGAAAGAAAAATACCATATGATTTCACTCCTATATGGATTTGAGAAACTAAACAAATAAATTTTTTAAAAAGGAAAAAGAAAAAAAGATTTAAAAAAAGAAAAAACCCACTCTTAAATTGAGAGAACAAAATGGTGGTTGCCAGGTTGCGGAGGGGGTGTGAAATAGATTTTTTTTCAAAGATTATATATTGGTAAATAATTATGCCTTAGCTTAGTGAAACTGATGAAGCTCATACCCCTTAATGTAGCAATTTCACATCTAAAACATAACTACCTTAGCCTAAACTCTAGAGAAACTCAAACTTTCACAAATGTCCTCCATGAGACATGTTCAAGAACGACCCTCACAGCGCTGTTTGGATATAAATTATGCCATCACATTTTAGCAGTGAAAAATGAGCAAACTACAAAGTGTACACATACATTTGGATGAATCTCAGGAAAAATAATAGGTTAAAATAACAAGCTGCCATGTGCTTAATTGGGCAGCACATATACCAAAAATAACAAGACACCCCATAGGACATACATTGTGACACCATTGATGTAATGTCCAAAGACAATAGGAAACCAAGCACTGGGGCACCTGAGTGGCTCAGTCATTAAGCATCTTCCTTCAGCTCAGGTCATGATCTCAGGGTCCTGGGATAGAGCCCCGCATCAGGCTCCCTGCTCCGTGAGAAGCCTGTGCTCCCTCTCCCACTCCCTCTGCTTGTGTTCTCTCTCTCATGTGTCCCTCTCTGTCAAAAAAAATAAAATCTTAAAAAAGAAAGAGAAAACTAAGCATTAAGGTCTCCTGGGAGGCACGTAATATGTGATAAAAGTAAAGCAAAGCAAAGGAATAATACAAAATTCAGAATTTGGGGTCAAAGTGGGGGAATGCTATCAAGGAGTGCCCATAGGGAGTATCAACTTTATGGCCTTTTTATTTTCTATCATTCATAAGTTCTGTTTTGAGTACCTTCAGCCTTACCAGGTATTACCAAATTGCCTTTTGTTTTGTTTTGTTTTGTTTTGTTTTGTTTAGAGAGAGTGCATGCAAGGGTGTGGGGAACGGGGGAGGAGGAGAAGAGAGAATCCTGAAGCAGACTCCCTGCTGAGCAAGGAGCCCAGTGTGGGGCTCAAACCCAGGACCCTGGGATCATGACCTGTGCTGAAATCAAGAGTAGGATGCTCAACTGACTGAGCCACCCAGGTGTCCCACCAAACTGCTTTTTAAAGCGATTGTTTCTGGTAATCTAATAACAATGTGTGGAAGATCCATTCTCTCCATCATACCCAAAACTTACTATGTCGGGCTTCTTAATTTTTGCCAGTCTGGTGGAAGGAAAATGGTGCTTCATCATTTTGATTAGCATTCCCCCGGCTACTGGTAAAACTGAGCATATTTTCACATCTTTATTGGATGGTTCAGTTTCACTTCTGTGAATTGCCCATTCATTTCTTTTGCCAATTTTCCTATTTAATTATCTTTCTTTTTTTATTACTTTTTAGGGATTTTGTGAAGATTCTAGATTCGACTCCTTTATCAACCACATGCATTACAAATGCTTCTTTCCATATGTGGCTTGTCCTGTGAATTTCACCATGTCTTTCAACAGTTAATTTTTAATTCAACATAGTAAATATATGAATATTTGTACACGTGTTGTGCTTCTTGAGTCCCATTCCAGAATCCTTCACTACAATTTTATAAATATATTCTGCTACCTACTCTTAAAATTTTTTAAAGTTTTGAATTTCACATTCAAATCTTAATCAAGTAAAGTAGGGTCTAGTGTTTTTTCCCTTTGGATAGTCTGTTTTCCCAGAACCACTTATGAAATAATTCATCCTTTGTTCTACTGATTTGTAATGTCACTTCTGTGAGGGGCTATTTTGCATAAATCTGAGAGTCTGTTTTCAGACATTTTTCCATTCCATTTGGTCTACTTGTCTATCCCTACACCAATATCACACTTCTTAATTAGTATATTTTGAGATTAAGCCTTGATACATGGAAGGGCAAATTTCCTTCCTTTCTCAAAATTGTCTTGGTCATTTTGGGAATTTACTCCTCCATATGAATTTTAGGGTAAGCTGTAAAGTTTCTCTAAACTACCTCTTAGGATTTTGATCAAAACCTAACTTAAAGACCATAATTTTTTAATTGTTTTTGTTAGTATAATGTTTCTCTTGGACCAGCAACTTTGTGGCACTCTCTTATTAGTTGTAACACATTGATTGTTGTTTCTCAGGCATCTTTTATGTAGTCAATCATCATCTACAAAAAAAAAAAGATTATTCTGTGTCTTTCCAATTACCTCTTCATTTTTTCATGTGTTATTGTATTGTTAAGATGACTAGTAAGTGGTGATAATGAGTATCCTTGTCTTACATTGTTATTTTCTAAATTATTTCATTTTGAAACTTTATTTATTGTTAGTACTTATTAGTGAAGTATAGTTAACATACAATGTTATATTATTTTCAGGTGACAGCATGGTGATTTGACAATTCTATATATTATTCAATGCATCCCACAATAAGTACAGTCACCACCTATCTCTATATAATGTTATTACAATATTATTGACTATATTCACTGTGCTTTTGTACTTTTGTACTAAAATCACACTTATTTATATTAGCAAGACAATTAGAAAGACATTCTAGATATCTAGCAATAGAGAAATAGTTGTGATAATAATGGTACATCATTATAATAACATTCTACCATTGAAAACCTGCATTTTCAAAAACATTTCATTTACATTGTTAAAATACTGACTAAAGGAGGACGTGGGTGGCTCAGTCAGCTAAGCATCCCCACTGATGATTTCCCATCAAGTCATGATCTCAGTTCAGGGTCAGGAGGTTGAGCTCCTGTCAGGCTCCACACTCAGCGAGGAGTCTGCTTGGGATTTTTTGCATCCCTCTGCCCCTCCCCTCCTCATGCTCTCCCTCTCTAAAATAATAATGAATAAATAAATCTTAAAAAAAATACTGGCACTAAAATACTACATTAAAAAGCCGTGATATCTTGGGCTCCCTGCTCAACGGGGAGTCTGCTTCTCCCTCTCCCTCTGGCCTTCCCCTCTGCTCATGCTCTCACTCTCTCTCTCAAATAAATAAATAAAATCTTTTTTAAAAAGCCATGATAGCAAATGATACATATGACTCAAGCTTTTTCTTTTTAATTTTTAAAGATTTTATTTATTTGACAGATTCACAGCAAGAAAGGGGACACAAGCAAGGGGGTGTGGGAGAGGGAGAAATAGGCTTCCCGCCAAGCAGGGAGCCCGATTCGGGGCTCGATCCCAGGACCCCGGATCATGACCTGGGCTGAAGACAGATGCTTAATGACTGAGCCACCCAGGCACCACAAGATTCAAATTTTTATAAATAAAATATATGACATACGTTTTGTATTCTATACGTTACCCAAGTGTCCCCAGCTTTCAAGACTTAGAGGATTGAGTTTCCCCGTAATATCCAAATATAAATCCATGCCCCATCCTACAGGTCTCTGGGAAGTCGGGTCCTCTCTTCGGTTACTTGTGATGACCTTCAGCGTGTCCAGGTTGTGGTTTTCCACCTTCCACCCTTCCGAGGCTGCCACCAGCTTCTTCTGGCCCTTATGCCTATTTCATCATTCTTTTGATACTTAAGCGCCAAACATGGTCACAACCCATCACTTCTTTATTCTTCAGGCTCCAGCTAACAGAGGACTCTTGTGGTTTAATCAACTTAAGTATGGCTTAAGGATAGCATAGCCAAATCACAAGGCAAGAAAGAAAACACCAAATTATAATTCATGTGTCATCACTCTTAGAATCCATTGGCCATGGGGCGCCTGGGTGGCTCAGTGGGTTAAGCCTCTGCCTTCGGCTCAGGTCATGATCTCAAAGTCCTGGGATCGAGTCTCGCATCAGGCTCTCAGCTTGGCACGGAGACTTTTTCCTCCTCTCTCTCTCTCTCTGCCTGCCTCTCTGCCTACTTGTGATCTCTCTCTGCCAAATAAATAAATAAAATCTTAAAAAAAAAAAAAAGAATCCGTTGGCCACACCTGTTCACAAGGAGCCATGTCTTTTCCTCCTCCTTAGCTGTGGCCTCTGGCTTAGGTGTGGCCTGAAAGACACACTCAACTGGAGTGTGTGCTCTTTCACTCCATCTCTCTTCCCTCCTTTCCCCATTCTTGCCCCTTGGAATTCTCCCCTTATATACGAACATGCTAGAGGAATGAGATCAAGTCAGCCATTATGATGATTTCTTACAGCTACCCTCAGTCCACAGTGAAAGCAGCCTTTACCTTACCAAATGTCTCAGTGAACACCTCAACCTAAAGAAGGAGCACAGACTCTGGAGTTGGAATGTCCGCGTTCAGAGTCTAGCTCTATCACTTACTACTCATGACCTTGAGCAAGTTATCTATCCACTCTGTGCGTTAGACATGAGGTATCACAGAACATACCACATAGTGTTTTTGTGAGAACTGAATCGGAGAATGTATTTAAAATAGGACATATTCTAGCATATAAAAAATGTCCACAGTGTCCATTAGCATTGGTATTACCATATGTTGGTAGTAAGATAATGCAAGTTATAGCAATAAAACTACTCTAGCATTAGGGCTACAGTATGGGGAAAAAAAAAACAAACTCCTGCTGAACTTGTATCTTTATGCTAGACAGGCTTATCAGGATAGCTCTTCTGAGAAAAGAAAGTCTAACCCCAAAACAAACTCCAGCCTACATCATGAGGGCCACAGAGAGTGCAGAAATAGTCGCAAACCATTGTGCAAAAGAAATATGTACCAACTCAGAAGGAAATAAAATACTGAAATGGATAAACAAAATACTGATAGCAGTTACTTTTGATTAGTGAAATTATGGGTGATTTTATTCTATCTGCAGGCTTTTGTGTGTTTTGCCCACACTGACCATCTATTGCTTTTACAATATGAAAAAATAAGAACATTACAAAATACAGACAAAAGCCTTCTTCTAAATCCGCACCAGATAAGACAGTTTATTAGAATTTATTCAATCACGAAATTCTATAGTGATATGTAGTCTCGGCTTAAACAAAGAGAGAATTCATCTTGGTATTCGGTCCTGCAAGAGCCCTGCCATCGTGTGGCCCTGTTACTGTTCTGGGAGCGGCCGGCAAGCCTTTCAGCTGCAGCCCCTTCGTGCCATGATTAGAGATCTATACCCTTGGGGCTGACTCAGATCTCAACATGAACTTGTAGCTGACACCAGATCCTCATCTCCATTTGCAGCTTACGTGTGTCGCATCCACCCTCGCCTTCAAAGTGGGCTGCAAAAACCGCTTCCCTAAAGCTTACGTCATTTGTCTAAAACCAGAGTGTTACCACTTTCCAAGTTTATTATGAACTCGCATTTGCATAGCAGAATGTACTTGGAGATAGGAAGAGGGATCCAGGTAGAGGTTAATGGCAAATGTCCTCTGCCCTCAGAAATACAACAATTAAGATGAATCAGAGGCTTCTGATTCTGAATCAGGTCTGCTCTCCTTGAGAAAACAGCTTGAGAGCCTTTTTCTAGCTTGCTAGTCCTTGGGGAAAAAATGGCAAAGCTTTTCTTACTGGGTTCTGTCATGGAACAGAATCCTAGGAACAGTTAATAACAAAGACTGACAAAAGACGGGCAGATAAGAGAGTCCTAGAAAACGTGGTAGTTTGACCAGCATGAGCATCTCCCAAAGTGTGTTCCTCAGAGGTGTGATATGAAATACTCTTCAAGGAAAGAATTCCATGGTCAAACATGTGTGAAAAGTACTGCATAGCCTTTCTCTTAGAGATACAGAATACAAATGAAAGGCCTGAGCAGTTCTGCAGTAGGCCCGTGTAAATGTGTTAAATCCGCATTTTCCTAAATATATTTCATCAGAAAACTCTACTCCAGACTTCTCAAAAAGTCTTCTGACACTTGGGTTCCACAGCCTACACTTGGGAAAGTATTAATTGAACAATTAATACCTTTGGGGAATCATGCAAGTGCCTTGATAATAGGCAGACATGTTTTTTTTTTTTAAATTCTTAAACCATTTTTAAATTCTTGATGTCCAACCTCAAGAATGGCAGCCATAAATCCAATGGGGATACTTGCATCTGGAACTTAAGAAAGTAGGAAGTGAAGGCTGATATGAGGAAGGGCCAGGGCTGCTGTGGGAATGGCTGGAATTTATTAACACTTTTTATTCAGGGGCTGACTTCTGCTAGGAGAGTATCAGTGGAAAATAGTGCTTTCATTAGGAACTCTATCAAGAATATGGCTGAAGTACTTAATTCTCAGTGCAGGAATAATAATTCCTTAAATACAACATTGGTGATACTTCAAGAGACTGAATACTGATGGAAAGAGTAATTTCTCTACCTAAATGTCCATCCCTCTTCCCTTCACCCAGAACTTAGGAGGAAAATCTCTAACACGTGTATCTGAGGATTCAAGCATCGAACCTTGTCCAGAGGGCTGGAGGGCTCAACCCATCCTAGACCATGTAATACCACCTTGAGGTCGATTTAAGGAGAACAGCCAGCCAGCATGAGGTAGTATTGAAAAAGAGCTAGACAATCTGTCCTGATAGACAAAGGAAAGAATGCGTGGAAGTCGGGAGCTGGCGAAAGGGGCTGATACCGGTCATCTATTTGACCCGCGAAACCAAATTCTAGTCTCATTTGGTGTTTCAGAAGAGTATCCAAAAGTTGCGCTTGTGTTTTCTACCTGGAGAATCTTTTTTTTTTTTTTTTTTGGTGCATCGTTCCTGGAAGTACTGCAATATCAAGTCGATGTGTGGAGTGGACGGAGCAAGCTCCTATTCCATCTCCCTGCTCCAAAAATCCATTTAATATATTGTCCTTGGATAGAGGACGTATCAGATATTAAACTGATAAGAACAGATACTACACTTGATCTTAGCCAAAAGGCCGAGAAGCGATCTACCTGGAGAATCTTTTAAATGGCAGAGTTTATCACTTGCCTTTGTCTAAATTACTAGTTTATTTTTGTGAGAGGGGGGGAAGTAAGGTCAAGAAGTATCTTTTTTCTTTAATAAATCATTTAATTTTGGTTGTTTTGGTAAAACATTTGTGGTAGTTCCCAGCTTCGGTGTCACTTATCTTTATCCCCCTGTGTAGAATTTGAGAATGATTTTTTTTTTAAGATTTTATTTATTTGACAGAGAGAGACAGCGAGAGAGGGATCACAAGCAGGGGGAGTGGGAGAGGGAGAAGCTAAGCAGGGAGCCCGATGCGGGGCTCCATCCCAGGACCCAGAGATAGGAACCCGAGGCAAAGGCAGATGCTTAACTGACTGAGCCACCCAGGCGCCCTGAGAATGACTTTGGCCCTGAATTGAACTAGTATGCACATTGGTATACTTTACATGATTCAGAGAAGAAAAGTCTGAGTAACATAAAAGAGAAACTATTGAACAACCTCACAATCTCTCCTTCCATAATAGTTCTCAGAAAGGGGCCTCAATAAAAACACTGAGATTTCTAATAACTTTAAAGTCACTGTGGTGTTCTTCACTGCCTGTCGTAACAGATACCCCAAAGATGGGGACTCTTGAATTCAGTCTCCCAGAGTAGCTTCCCAACAACCCTTCTATAGCAGTCAGGCTGAGTAGGTGAAATTAACCCTTCCATTGGCTCCAGGGCTGTGGTCTGATTGTTATGATCCCCCAGGACAATTCCACCCCCTTGCCACGGATATTGGTTCCAGCAGTCTTGGTTTAAACCAATCAATGCATTGCTCCATCAGCAGGAATCTCAGAACTTTTGTTAGGTAGTTGAGGAAAGCGTTCTATCTCTGGATAAGAGAACGGAAGCATGTGGAGCTAATTGTACTGACAGATATCCTATAACATCAAGGGGTCCAGCCTTAGGGGGAAGCCCACGCTGTAGATGGCAGATACAGCTCTGAAAATAATAGAAGAAACAGAGTCAACAATAATACCATTGAGCTAACCAGTTCTGAAATTCACACCACTGCAGTTCATAAAACTTATTAATACCCTTATTATTTAATCCGATGTGAGGTCTTTTTTTTCCTGTTACTTGGAATGGGAAGCTTCCTAGCTGAGGCAGGAATATTGGGCTATGGCACATGCATAAAATCGCATTAAAATTAACACAGGTGCTTACAATTTCATTCCTGGTAGTACTTGGGATTTTTTTTTTAAATGATTATGCTAATTTTAAGGTCAAATTTTTTTTGTAAAGATTTTATTTATTTATTTGACAGATAGAGATCACAAGAAGGCAGAGAGAGAGGGGAGGAAGCAGGCTCCCCGCTGAGCAGAGAGCCCGATGCGGGCCTCAATCCCAGGACCCTGGGACCATGACCTGAGCCGAAGGCAGAGGCTTTAACCCACTGAGCCACCCAGGCGCCCTTAAGGTCAAATTTTAATAGGTTCTATGGTTCTCTCCTTAGTAACACCTTCTTTTCCTTTAATATCATTTTTTTTATAAAAAAATAATATCTTTGGTTTACCTTTCTTCTTGTTTATTCTTCAACACCAACCTCCTGACTTTCCTATTTAGGAGGAAACAAAAACAAAGGGAAGAAGTCTGATATCTCTTTTTAAGTCAACACAGTTACTTCTACCTCATAAAAAATTCTAGAAAGTTGGCTCTATTGATAGGGTGTGGCAAGTCTCCTATTTACTTCATCAGAAATGAAGTTCAGTTCCTCCTCAGGCTAACTGAGTAATGGAAAACATGCGTGCCAGCCGATTTTGCAGAAAAACAAACAAAAACCCAGCCAGCTGTGGTCAAATCCAAACCCATGGTTCCCCCCTCCCCCAAATTCCACATTGTGTTTCTTTGATTTTCTAAGAATCATATTGCTTTCTCAACTGGCCTTTCCTGGAGCTGGAAGGCTAAGTGATCTGGAAAAAAAATAATATTTAATATTCCAATATTGAAGTCTGGGGTTGAAAGGCCTCTATAAGCAGGTTTCTTCTGGGCCCTTTGGAAAGCATACTGTGGTTTTCCTTCTTCAAGCCACAAGGCAAATCTCCAGTTGATGATATTTGAGCCAAAGCATCAGAAAAATGAATTGTGTGTCTAAAACAACACGTACATGCTTAACCCACAGAGATTCATATTATTTATTTCAGAGCCAAGGTGATTCCCTTCGGCAACTTGTGTTGTAGTTGGTAGCCTACTGGGCGGAATTAGTGAGAGGTTAAAAGAGTTATTTCTACTTGGTGACTAACCCCATCTGACTGTCTTAAGTGCGTCTGGCTTCTAGAACGTGCTTTTATTTCGGGTGATTATGAATGTTCCAAGTGGACTCATTGCAGCCACCTGGCTTAAGGACTGTAAGGCACTTCAGAAATCAAATTTCAGGAAAGAAGATTGGTTTGAGAAACAATGAACACCGAGAAATCTTCTCTTTGCAGAGCTGCTGTGTGTCAAAGTTTATCCTCATTATATTATGGTAGGAAGAAAAGAACAAATTAAGACATTGAACTGCTTTAAATTTGAGACCCAATTACATTTAACACTGCAAATCTTGTTACAGGACCTGTGGGCTTACCTTTTCCCTGTGTGAAGTCTGGTATACGTTAGCAAATAACATTTTTTTTAAAATCCTGGAATGGATCTGAGCTAAGTGGATAACCACTGCTACACATTCTCTGCCATACAAAACAAGATCCTGTAGGACCCAAAGAGTTTTATAATTATATCAAAAGTCCCTAAAGGGGCACCTGGGTGGCTCAGTGGGTTAAGCCTCTTCCTTCGGCTCAGGTCCTGGTCTCAGGGTCCTAGGGTCGAGCCCTGCATCAGGCTCTCTGCTCAAAAGGGAGCCTGCTTCCCCCTCTCTCTCTGCCTGCCTCTCTGCCTACTTGTGATCTCTCTCTCTGTCAAATAAATAATAAAATCTTTTTAAAAAATAATTTTTTAAAAAATGATCCTTAAAAAGAAGACCTTAAAATATGCTTCCTCCCTGTCCACTGTGGCTAGCGCCAGCATGTTTTAAATTAATAGCTATTAGATAACTGCACAAGTTCTAATTTCTAATATTAAGGGTCATTCAAATTCTCAAACTATCCTTTTAAATTGGCTCCCATAGTGAAAGAACCATTAAGGGCTTAGTGATGTTCCAAGAACTCTTCCAAACAAGTGGGGGAGGGGAGAGAAGGGGAGAGCGAGGGAGACAGGAAGGGAGGGAGGGAGAAAATTGGCTCCTTTTCTTTGGCCAGTAACCCACATTTTAATTGAATTTTGATGAGATGATGGATGTTGTACTGTATTCCAAGTCTATATGCTAACTTAACAAGGCTGTCCGCTTCGTTTCCTCCTTTGAAGGCGCACTGAGATGAGTTTCTGCTAATTCTCTTACATAAAGCATGATGTGTATGTCTGATTCCTGCTTTGTGCTTGGAATTGTCATATTCCACAAGCTGGTGCTACGCGGAAGAACTAGGTATCTGGTTGGAGGAAGAACTGATCCCTACCTGAATAATGTTCCACCAGCCAGGAAGCATCCATTGCCATATTTCAAAGGCACCCACTAAGGCATTTAAAACTTCCTAACAATATTTTTAAAGACTTATTTGTGCATCTCTTTACAGAAAGAACATGACTCCAATGTTGAGAGCAGGTAGTTCATATCTGTCTATAAAATAAGAGTGATGAATGGAGCAATTGAGAAAATGGGTAATTTCAGCAAATTCTGGCACACGATTATTCATTCGCTTCCAAGCTTCAGGCTTTAAGAAAAGTTGGGGGATAAACTCTACAACTCATTTTTCTCTTTATTCTGAATAGTTTCAAATCCACAGTCTTTTTTTGGGGGGTTGGGGATAGTTGACACATAGTGTTACATGAGTTTCCGGCGTACAATTGAATGATTTGACAAGTTTATGCATTTTGCTCTGTTCACGGCAAGGGTAGTTGCCATCTGTCCCATTCCATCACAATTACAATATCATTGACTATATTCCTATGCTGTGCCTTTTCTTCCCATGATCTACTCATTCCCTAACTGGAGACCTGTATCCCCCCCTCCCCTTTACCCATTCTGACCAACCGCCCATCTCCCTCCCCTCTGGCAACCATCAATTTGTTCTCTGTATTTGTAGGTTGGAGTCTGCTTTTTGTTTGTCTATTCATTTGGTTTGGGGTTTTTTGTTGGTTTGGTTTTTTGTTTGTTTTTAGATTCCACTCATAAGTGGAATCATACAGCATTTGTCTTTCTCACTTTTTCAGTCTGACTTGTTTCGCTTAACATAATATCCTCCAGGTCCGTTCACGTTGTCTCAAACGGCACGATCTCGTCTTTTTTATGGCTGTGTGAGATTCTGTTATATGTGTATATATGGCAGCCACAAAATTCCCAGGTGGCCATGGACAGAGACCCAGGGCTTGGGTTGATGCTAGGAAAAAACCTGATCCCCAAACATCCAGGTCTAGACTTCAGGCAAACTCCTCATATCTATCTTGGTCCAGAACTCATCTCTCAGAGTAGACCAGCTACCCACCAAGAATCTTTGCAATCTGTTCATCCCATAATATCCTCTTTTCTCTGATACTGTTCTAGGTTGAATTGTGTCACCCTCAGAAATCTGTATGTTGAAGCCTTATTGCCCAGCACCTAAGAATGTGATCTTATTTGGAAATAAGGGCATTGCAGACAGAGTTAGTTAAAGGGAGGTCATCTTAGAGTAGGTTGGGCCTCTGATATGGTATAACTGGTAACCCCATAAAAAGAAGAAATTTGGACACAGACATGTGCACACAAGGAGAGTGTCACGTACACATGAAAGCAGGGATTGTGCTGATGTTTCACCAAACCAAGGAACCCAAAGATTGCCAGTAAGATGCCAAAATCTAGGAGAGAGGCAAGGAGCAGATGCTCTCACAGCCAACAGAAAGAACCAATCCTGCCAACATCCTGATCTCAGACTTCTAGCTCCCCAAACTCTGAGACAATCAGTTTCAGGTTTTTAAGACACCCATTTTGTGGTACTTGTCCATAGCATACACGAACCCAAGTTCTAGTATTCAAATGCCCCCATAGAATCCAAGTTCACATACGGAAGTCAGAAACATTTATCTTTAGTGATGAGCCAATTTGTCATGTGTGGGGTGGAGGGAGTCTAAAGCATGTATGTTTGTATGGTAGTACGGCTAGAAAACCAGTTTTCCCCTATTCTTGATGATATAAGCTGTATTGATGATATAGGCTATATTGACATTATTTTGTCAATATATTGACAATATATTGACAATTGACATTAAATTGAAAACACTAAACAAAAGTTCAGTTTTGACTAATGTTTGCATGTCATCAGAGATCGAGTAAATCACATCTTCTCTGGGTCTTATCTTCTTCCCCAAGTGTGTGGTGACAGTCATAGCAAAAATAACTATTAAGGTCTCTTCTACCTCTGTATCTTATTAATTATTATGTTGTTACTTCTTGCTGTAAAAGAATATTCTCAATGCAAAAAATGTCAGAAACCATGGGAAAATACAATTCACACTTATTCCCAGCACCCAGAGAAACCATGTTTTGGAATAGAACCTGCATTTTAATTTAATAAACAACTGTTACATGAAATGTTT
This sequence comes from Mellivora capensis, assembly GCA_004024625.1. NCBI lineage: Eukaryota > Metazoa > Chordata > Mammalia > Carnivora > Mustelidae > Mellivora > Mellivora capensis. The sequence continues at coordinate 31,503 of PISX010003078.1, forward strand.
ATTTGCATCCAACATACTTTCAAAAGGGACTTGTGGTGGCTTCCTTTGCATGCCCAATATTCATAAGGATTACTGAAATTGAGCTAAAAGTAGAAGGGCTTCGTGATGAACACAAGAACCTTGCTGGTCAGTAACAGTGACGTTAGCAAGAAGAGCTAAAGATGGTCACCAACATGGATTCCCTGATGGCGGGGACTTTGCCTGTGTGTCTGCCCCTATATGCTTTGGTTACTATGCCAGGATTATTGCAGAAATTACCCTGAAATGGGGCCATGAATGAGAGGCAACTATCTGAAGACATTTTTTAAAAAAGATTTTATTATTTTTCTCGTGTGTAAAAGAGAGAACAAGCTAGAGAAAGAGCACAAGCAGGGGGAGGAGCAGAGAGAGAGAGGGAGAAGCAGACCCCCCGCTGAGCAGGGAGCCCTATACAGGGCTCCATCCCAGGACCCCGGGTCAGGTCAAAGGCAGATGCTTAACCGACTGAGCCACCCAAGTGCCCCTATCTGAAGACTTTTAAAGATGGTAGGCTATTTAAGGAAACTGGTCTACCTAGCATTTCTTAGCTACTGAACAGTCAACCAGGGCCATCACTGAGAGTGGCCACAATTACCAGGTCTAGGCCCCCTGGAAACCACTCATCTTTGAGGTATAGTATATTTGGTCTTCCAGAGTAGATAAAGACATTTCTAACACCCTAGCTTTCTGTAGCAGATGTATTTAAGCTGTTTTCTGAGCGGTACTCAGATGTTACCAGTGCTATCTCTGGCATAATGATGCTGTGACTCTCCAGCACTGGCTTTCCTATTTAGCCTGAGGTTTGCAGCAGTCCAGAATCAAAGCTGCTGGCTTAACACTCAGTGGTGTCAACGACAACCCTTTAATTCAGGAATATCTAGTGCTTTTAGAAAGCCAACAGGACTTGAGTTTTTATCCTAATTTATCACTAAAAATTGTACTTTGTCTCTAATAAACCATGAACTTTTTTTCTTGCCAAATATCTGCTAAAATATTCATAGATATGTTGATCAGAAATGAGTACTTATTAAATAATTATTTCATTCCACAAGCCATCCCATCTATGGAGACTAAGTTTAGTTTCATTCATTCATTACATATGCATTGACCATATGTTATGTGTTCAATGCCAGGGGGACAAAGTGGAGTGAGATAAACATAGTTTTGTTCCTTGAAGAGCCTGCAGCCTCATGGCAGAGCTAGACAAACAAATAATTACAGAACAGGATGATGAGTGCTATTACAGGGGAAGGATGACACAGAGTATGACTCATAGTATAAGCTCAATAAAAATTTGATGAATGAAAGAATTGATAAATGATATGGAAGCACTTGGCAGAGACAACTAATCCAGGCTTGGAGGATCAGAGAAGGCTCCCAGGAGGAAATGATATTTACACGAAGACCTGAAGGATGAGTAGGAATTTGAAAAGGAGATAGAGAAGGGATGGCCCTAGGAGAAAGTATATTAGGTAGAAAGAACAACAAGTAAAAAAGCAAGGAGTCAAGAGACAACATGACACCCTGAAGAAACTGAAACAAATCAAGGATAAGTGGAATGTAGAGTCATGTAAGATAAAGCTGGAAGATAAGCAGAGAAAAACCCCTGCACAGATTTGTAAGCCATGTTAAGAGGATTGAATTTTATCCTAAAAACAGTAGAGATCAATGAGAAAGTTCTAGATGGCCAACAAAGACCATATTTGCATTTTAAGTGATTCCTCTTGCTACAGGAGGCATCCAATACTAGAGCAGGGAAAGATGGTAATCTGGACTAGGTGGCGGCATATGGAAATATAAAAATTACTATTCAAGAAATATTTAGGAGGTATAATCAAAGGGGATGGGAACTCGATGTGGAGGATGAAGGGGAGAAATGAAAAGATGATTTCCAGGTTTCTGGGTATATAGTGTATTAGTTATCCATATTGCTGTGTAACAAACCACTCAACATTGAATAGCAAACAACTGTTTTTTATTTTTCCAGATTTTGTCAGCTGATGGTGCACAGCTGGATGGTTCCTCTGTTGATAGGTACTGTCCCACCTGTTTGCAGTCATCCAGTGTCTTGGGTTAGAATATCCAAGATGGCATCAATACATGTCTAGGGCTTTGTCACAGATGGCTGGGAAACTGGCTCATCTGGAACACTGGGAGAGCTGGGCCTCTCCCTTCTCTCCATGTAGACCCAGGACCTCACTGTTTCCATAGAGACTCTCCAAAAGAGTAACTAGACATCTTAGGGGGCAGTTCAAGCCTTCCAAAGTGCCAAAGTGGAAGCTGTTGGTGCCATGTCTCAATTCCACCACATTCTATTGGTTAAAGTAGGTCACGGGGCCAAATAGATTCCATGTGGAATGATCTGAACATAGGATGTATGGTTCATTGGGGCCACCTTTGGAGAATAGCTACAATGCATGGTGATAGCCTTTACTGAGGGGAGAAGAAAATAAAAGCTAGAAGAGGAGCAGGTTTGAGAGAAGGTGAGTTTTTAAGTTGAATTTGGAATAGATTGAGCTTCAGATGCATAGGAGACATCCAGAAGGAGGGAGACCATGTATAGGGATCTATAATTTAGGAGAAAAGCCTGGACTAGAGACATGGATTGGAGAGTCCTCATCATACGGTAATTGATAACAGGAAGACTGAGTTAGAGTGTGAGGACAAGAGAGCCCAGGGTGGAAAACTGGGAAACTCCAATATTTAAAGATTAGGATTGGGAAGAAGAACCTTAACGGGAGACTGAGGAGTTGCAGGAAAATCAGGAGAGCTTTTTTTCTTTTTCTTTTTTAAGATTTATATACTTATTTGAGAGAAAGAGAGAGCAGGAGCATGCGTGTGCTCAAGTCGGTGGAGGGGCAGAGCAAGAGGGAGAGAGAGAGAATCCCAGGCAGACTCCCCACTGAGTGTGGGACTGGACAAGGGCCTCGCTCTCAGGACCCATGAGATCATGACCTGAGCCGAAATCTTGAGTCTGATGGTGCTTCACCGCCGGAGCCACCCAGGCATCCCCCAGGAGAGCTTTGATTTGCATGATCCAAGGAAGGTTGGCAGGGTCACATATCTAAGAACAGGCTGGAAGCCACAATAAGCTAAGTGATAATGCAGGAATAAAACCACCCCCAAATCACAGGGGCTTTACACTGAACGTTTATTTCCCCTCACACTCTGCTGCTGGGCTCTGAGGAACCTCAGCCTGAACAGCGATCCGAGAGGCCAGGCTGCTTTCATCCTCTGTCTCTGCCATTGAAAGATAAGGGCTCAAAAATCCCAACAAGGAAAGAGAGCCTGTGGAAGGTCCCACGTGCTCTGGTGTTTCAGCATAGAAGTCACGCACACCACTTTCCTGGAGAGGTTTTGGCCCGAAGTAGTTAGTTTCAATAGAACTACAGGGGAGACCAGAAAACACAGCCCTTCTGTGCATCGAGGAATAGGAAAATAAAATAGAACTTGGTGACTGCGTAATATTCTTTGGGACAAAAGTCAAGTAGGGTGAGGACGAAACGTGTCTTTTGGATGGCGTGACAAAATCATCTTTGTATCGTAAGCAGCTCACCATAATGGACCTTCGCAAAAGATATTTGTTGAGATACTTAGGCACTGACTACATGTATGAATGTGGCCAGATCTCCTTCTGAAATAACCTGTAACAACTATTCTAGAACTAAGGACCTTAGCTTTGAATAACCAGCTCTCCAAGCTTGTACAATAACACCCACCAAAATCATGAAATACCTGTGTCTTCTTCCATCATGGTATAAAGCCATTTGGATTTGGAGCCTATGACCAATCCGGCTGACTTTGCCTTTTCAGACAGTCAAAAGTAAGAATCAACAGAAGCAGTGGCTGTGTGGAGGCTCTAGTCTACGCCAGAGTCTTTCATTCCATTAAAGAACGAATAATTAGAAATGACTGTTTCCTACCAGTCGGAATTACAAGATGTTTATTTCCCTTCAACATCCACTGACTGCTTAGCATCACAAGACTGTGGTATTATTAAAAATACACTAATTACTGGAGAAAGTGGCCAATGAAGAGCTGATTTCCAGCTTTCAGAGTCAATGTTAGTTGCAAGGATAGGCTAAGGGGGAGGGACTAAAGGGCTCCATGGAAACTCCATTTATGGGTTTTTCAGAGGGAGGTCCTGGCTGTATTGGAAAGCCACTGTCCAAAAAAGACCCTTTTAAATCAGCTGTCCTCCTAATATCATTAACGAAGAATTTAATAAAAGTAAGGTAGTGATGAACAAGAAAAAATATTTTGCCTCTAATAAGAAGAAATGATCAATCAGTACCAATTAGAGGGTGAAACCACTCCCTTCATGGGGAGGTGGGGGGGATAATTTCAATCTTCAGTAAATGGGGAAAAAAAAAAAGAGAGAGAGAGAGAGAGAGAGAGAAATAGAGGCCAGCAGAAAATCAGCCCAAGGAAGTATTTTAGGGTGGTGGGTAAGCATCATATTGTCTCAGAGGCACCATTTCCCCTAATGACAGGAAAGAGTCAATTATTTTAAAAACATTAATGTGGAGAGTAAAGGATGCATTGAAATTACAGTTCTGCTCTCCCTCTGGCAAAAATCCATCCAAGTTAGAAAAATAACAATGCCCAAGTAATAGGAGCACGTGATGCAGAGAAACTTTTCACAGGACCATTTCTGCACCATTGCAACTAAGAATTACCGCCACAAATAGGATAGAGCCTCTGCTTCCTTCCTTACACAACTCAAAAGAAGAAAGTTGAGTTACAAGCTTACAATTCTAACATTTTTGTTGACTCCCTTGTAAATTACATTCAAGTTTCAAGAGACAGTGGTACGCCACCAGCCTGGTACTTTCTCTGACACAAATATCTGAAAAAGCGAGGACTAAGAGACGTAGGGTCCACGCAGTAAAAGTGGTTGATCTCATCGGATGGTGGAATCGGGTTGGTCTATGCAGACCACCTGCAAAGCCATATGTATGAGGAGCAGCAACCAGAGAGAGGCAGACACAGCTGGATATTTTGTTACCAATCTAACCAGGTAAGGAGGACTTGGGATGCCTGCTTCTTGGTCAAAAGCCATCACTATAAACGTATAATAATCTGTGATTACCAGGACAATGAAGAAGTAGAATTGAAAAAAGCAACCAATGAAGGAAAGGGATTTTCTCTCGGGGACGAAATGAGCCAGCATCTGAGCTGGCATAAGAGATCCACGAAGAAGAGGTGACTGAGGAAGAGTACACTGGAGTCTTGAGTCACTTCTGATGGACAGAGTTGTGTCACGTTGCCAACTACTGTGATACGGTAAGTGACAAAAACTCACCTCCATTTGTCAGTCCCAGGAGAATAAACTTGGTCATGGTGGGTTGTTTCCCCTTAACATTGCAGTTGCTTGGCTTTCAGTGAAGTTGAGAGAGAGGAGAAGAGAAGGGAAGGGGAGGGGAAAAGGGAGGGGGAGGGGAGAAGGGACTGGGAGAGGAGGGAGTGGGAGAGAAGGGAATGGGGAGGGGAGGGAAGGGGGAAAAGGGAGGGGAAGAGGTCTGGAGAAGCAGAAAGAAGAAGACATAAGAAAAGAAAAGAAAAATGCATTTGTCTTTTCTCATTTATGCTTAAAAAACAATATGGCTACCTTGAGTCCTCCACAGTTTCAATTGTTTGGCTCTCTGAGGCAAATAACATTTAATGTAAACACATGTCAAAATAAAAATCAGAGGGCTTTCCTTGATGTGAGTGTCTTGAGAGAGAAACACACTGCAAGCAGGAAGACTTCAAAACCGAAAATGGTTAAGAAGCCTGGCTCTCAGCAGTTACAATTCAGTTTATAAAACCTGCATGACAAAGTACTTTTTTAAAAAATTGTGATCAGTTATTAGAAATTCACATTCCTCTCAGGATAGTAGCACTGCTGTAGCTTACAGGTTTGTAGCTGGTTGGCTAGGAAGCTGCAAGATCCTGCTGACCGGAAGAAGACTTAGCTTTGCTTAAGGTCAGAGTCAGTATTTTGGGGGAACTCGGGGCAAATTAAATTTGGGCTACATGGCAATGGGTGGTCGGCTTAGAGATACACTCAATTTGTGGCCTCCGTTTTGGTGGCTTGCTTGCTTTCTTTCTTTCTTTCTTTCTTTTCTTCCTTTCTTTCTCTCCTCCCTAAATTCCTTCCTTCCTTTCTCTCTCTCTCTCTCTTTCTTCCTTTCTCTCTCTCTTTCTTCCTTTCTCTCTTTCTTTCTTTCTTTCTTTCTTTCTTATTTTGTTTATTCCAGAGAGAGAGAGAAAGAGAGAGCCCTAGCAGGGGAGGCACAGAGGAGGAAGAAGAAGGAGAAGTAGATTCCCTGCTGAGCAGGGAGCCGGGGACCATGACCTGAGCCGAAGGCAGACGCCCAACCGACTGAGCCACCCAGGCACCCCATTTTGGATTTTCTTTAACAGGAATTCAAGTGTTTGGGTTTGGTGAAAATATATTCAGAGGATTCAAAAAGATGAGGCATGGCACATGTAAACAGGTGTCTTTATTTATTACTTGTTTTATAATCATAGTTGACTATCTTCTTCCCAAAAAGACCATTTTTTCAAGAAAATATTATTCCTTTAAAGTTAAGTGAAACATGCCTTCCAGCCCCATGAATCAATAGTTTCTCCTGTTTCTTTCTTTTTTTTTTATTAATTTCTTTTCAGCATAACAGAATTCATTGTTTATGCACCACACCCAGTGCTCCATGCCATGTGTGCCCTCCTTAATACCCACCACCTGGCTCCCCCAACCTCCCACCCCCTGCCCTTCAAAACCCTCAGGTTGTTTTTCAGAGTCTATAGTCTCTCATGGTTCATCTCCCCTTCCAATTTCCCCCAACTCCCTTCTCCTCTCCATCTTATGCTCTGGACAAGTGAATTTCTGCCTGCAGGGTCCCCTGAAGTAGGATAAGAATTTTCCTCCCTTTCACCTTCCCACTTTCTGATCTCAGATACCCTGACTGCATATGTATCCCCTATTCTTTTTTTTTACCAGAAACAATTGTTTAAGTATTTAATAGGCAGGAAATTTAAAGAATTTTTCCATTGTGTCTATACACCAGAAGATGCCATAATAAGTAAGAAAAAAGTTACCTGATAGAGAGAGAAGGAGAGAGATAATTTCTCCTCCTCTAAAAAAAAAGAGAAATATACTTGTGACTGCATAGGAAAAAAGTTCTTAAAGGGAAGGCTCCAAACCCTTGACTATTTGTGATGGGAGATGAAAAAAGGTGTAAGGAATGGGACTTCTTAAATTTATCCACTTTATTATTTCGTTTTTTCTCAGTGATTAATTTCTCCTTCGATAGCAACATAAGCATTTAATTTTTAAAAATAAAGATATTTAACTATGGTAGTTGGTGGGGGCAGACGGTGAGGAGATATCACTAAAAGTTTAGGATGCATGGAAATGATGTTAACTTATTTAAAGTAGCTGTACTACTGTATCTTGCACACTAAGGAGAGAAGAAATTATTTTTAAATTCCTGATTCAACAGAAAAAATATTGACTATGAAGTAAGTGTTACCTTAAATGACCTAATTAGAGCATATAAGTGGATAGGGTGTTTTTGTAGAGATTCCGAGGAAACCCTCTGACTAGGGTTTGACTACAGTGATTCCTTATTGTGTCAGCTACAGTTTTAAACTTGACTTTTGTTTTCCTTACTAATATCATCACTATCCTTATATGTATTAGACAGAATAAAGTTTTTTGTTTCCTTTGGGGTGGGGGGAAGGGAGTCTCACAGTGAGAAAAAGAGAGAAGAGGAGGAGGGAGTTCCATAGAAGGAGAGTAGCTGTTCATTAAAGAAGTAGAAATTCCTGAGGTAATTGACAATAGTTGAAGAGAAAGAGAGCAAAGAGGAATGTGTCTAAAGAGTGTCTGTGTATAGATATGAGGGAGAAAATCAGCAGAATAGAAATAACTGAACTCTAGCTGTTCAAAAAGAAGGCTGAGGGGGGAGCAGGACAGACCTGGTATGTTCACCCTTCAAGAGAAAAAAGGAGGTACTTGGGTGATAAATACATAGGTTCAAACAATCCCACTGCCAGGAGGAGGGAGCAAGTGTCCTAGGGTGGCCGGGTTGCTGTCCCCAGTGACCTTTGAATGGCTAGGGACTTCGAAAACAAAACAAAACCGAGAGCAGCAATCTATTAGCATTTTATGATTCTGTATGTGAGGATTTTGTAACTTGAGGAGTCCTTGTAATTGATTTGATAGGGTCAACCATTTTTTATATGACCTCAGGAAACCTCGATTGATCATCTCAAATTAAAAAGATGACAGGGGAGGGACTCCTGGGTGGCTCAGTTGCTTAAGCAGCTGCTTTCAGCTCAGATCATGATCCTGGAGTCTGGGGATCAGAGTCCCACAGTGAGTCCCACATTGAGTCCCACAGTGAGTCAGAGTCCTGCTTGGTGGGGAGTCTGCTTCTCCCTCTGACCTCTCCCCTCTCATTTTCTCTCTCTTTCTCTCGAATAAATAAATAAAATCTTTAAAAAAAAGACGACAGGGGAGAAATTGACTTTCCCTAAATCAGAAGGAAGAGCTTCTCGACTCACCCAAAAGTTGTAACAGGAAAAAACATTTTGATCAATAATGAAAATCACTGCAGACGGTGCTGGCTGCGTCAAGATTCTCCAAATGCTATCTGAGGTCTGTTATTTATCAGCTCTTACGTATCCAAGGAGATGCAGTTTTGAACACGACTTTAAAAGTTCACAGACCATTGCCTTTAAAATTCATCTTTATTGATTGATACTCAACCATATTGATTCTACTGTATTAGATTGAGCGGTTTATTTTAAACTACAGTGCAGAGAGCAGTACTTTGCTTGAAAACAATAAAATCATAATGATAATCATTTTTTTCTCTCCCCCTCTTTTAGGCTTTGACCAGGAGAGAATAACTACAAGGAACTACTAATTTACAAAATGTGCGGATGACCTAGTTTATTCATAACCATAGGAGTTTTAATTTATTAAGCAACAATTTAATATAAACAGTGCCTAGTAATTCTTGTTCTCCTCTGTGTTTGGTAGGAGAATAATGTATTACTTAATGGGGAAGATAAATCTATTATTGGAAAATTTTAATAATGAACAAAATTATGTTTGGGTATTTTCCTGGGAAGTAATTAGTTGCAAACGGTCCTCCCCTGAAGTGTGGCAATTGCTATTTGGTGGTGAATTTCCTGCTGAACAACGTCCCCGTGTCTTGCTGCCGTGGGGGAGAAGAGGACCAGGAGTGGGAAGTCCAGGCCCTGGAAAAGGGCTCGTAAAATGAGGTCCTGACATCCACTGGCTGCAAGCCCTGCTCCCAGCTATCACAGATGACATCTTTGGACGGAGGAGAGGTTGGAAGCGCAGGATTCTGCTTCGTGGCTCCAAATAACTTGAGGGGCTGGGAAAAGTCCTGGTACCCCAGCAAACCTCTCTCCCTATAGCTTGCTGTTCCCTCCACTGAAAAAGTCTCCTTGGCATCAAAGCATTAATTCTAGAAGGCCCTTGGTAAAATGCAAATGTTAAACCAGACGAGGAACATACTCATTCCTGTGAACCTATGGGCACTTGGCATTAATTGGTAATTATGGTATAGATAAGTGTTAGGAACTGGCCATATACTATCAGAACCCCACAGTGACAAAAGCCCTGTTTAAGCAAGCTGAACCAAAGAAGGACTGTGTTGGTTCATAGAGCAGAGAAACCAGCAGCAGCTCATGGGAGTAGGAGGAGAGCTTCAGTAATAAGGCCATGTGGTCTGGGAGCAACCTTGACACCACCACAGTTCTCTCAACCCATCTTCCAGTTCTGTTTCTCTCTGGTGTCAGTACAATATCCTGTTACTAAAGATGAGCCTTCTACACACACACACACACACAGCCAAAGAAATTTAATACAGACAGATCTATACTTACGTTATCCCGGCTTAACAGCACCAACACAAGAGACATCCCCTCTTTCATCTAGCATCTATTTATTGATCCCAGGGAAAACCATGAGTAGCCCAATGGGTCACATACTCATTGGATCAATCAGGGGCACCATGATGGGTTCGATCCGGGACAGGTGCCTGTCCCTGTGGCCAGAGAAGAAAAACACTATGATTGAAAGCCCTAGTAGAGTCCCATGGAGTAGAATGAGGATTATCTCAAAGGGAAGGGGGAACTATTACCAGACATAAAAGAGACCTAACACTGACACTCCACTGTAGACAAAAACGTCTGGAACCCAACACAACCCAGAGCTCTGGGAGAAAGAGAGTTACTAATGAACACTGTCTCCAAGGCTCAGCATTTCAAAATACCTAGCAGCGTCCCACATGTACCTGACTTCTGGTGACAGGGACTATTTAAAATGTCACTTCTTCCCCTTTTTTTCTTGAATAATGTCAACTCTTGTCATGATACTGTGAATCAAAAAGCTCTGATTGGTTTGTGAGCCATCCCAAGGAATCTCTGAAGTGGGTTGGCCACTTCCTCTGATAGCCGTAGTTTCTGAGGTAAATGGTGGTATCTGGTTTACAATTAATCTTGGAAATGGGTTTAAAGTGACTGAGGCAAATAATAGATACATTCTTTGCTCTAGGGAAAAAAATGTTTCAAAACGTAGGATACAGGGGCGCCTGGGTGGCTCAGTGGGTTAAAGCCTCTGCCTTAGGCTCAGGTCATGATCCCGGGATCCTGGGATCGAGCCCCGAGTCAGGCTCTCTGCTCAGCGGGGAGCCTGCTTTCCCCTCCCCACCTCTCTCTGTGGGCCTCTCTGCCTACTTGTGATCTCTGTCTGTCGAATAAATAAATAATTTTTTTTTTTAAAGTAGGATACATGTGAGCTTGATTCAAGGAAATCCTCATGGGGAGTGGAAAAGCACCTGTGAAAAATGAGTGTGGAGAAAAGCCGGAGCAAAAAGGATCACAGCTACGACCTTGGGGAGAAGTGAATGAACGAGAGAGAGTATAAAATGGGCAGAAGGGGGTTTCTACGGGGACAGTGGGAGACTGCAGGTTAGCTTTATCGGCTTTTGTTTCTGCCAGAATGCTCTCTTCCGAACACCATAACCCACCACACATGGCAGAAACCTCCTACCCCTCTCCAGCCCACCTCCATCCTCTGTCCTCATTCTCCAGGATTCACACCTCCCCACATTTCTCCCTTTGTCTAGTTAAGTCTTGCTTAGTCTAGGCCACCATTCTTTTTTACCTGTTCTACCATCACGGCCCCAGACCTGATGTCCTAATCTCTGACTCCTGCTCCCCCAGCCCCTGCCTCAATCGGTTCTCCACTCTCCAGGGCAACAGACATTGGGCTGTGCATCTCTCTTACTCAAAACTCTTCACTAAGTCTGTCTGGACTCAAAGTCAAGTCACAACATGGCCTCTAGGGCTGACTTCCGGCCACCTGTCCTCTCAACAATCCCTCATCCCATCCGCCCTTCGTCCACACAGTTCTCTCAGGGCACTTTGCATTTTTAGTTTTGGTTTTTGACCTTACAGCCTTTGCATATACTGTACCTTTGGACCCACTGTCCCCCTTCTCTGTTTTCAAATGTAGAAAGTTACAGAAATCAACTAATGACATCTTCAATAAGCAGCGTTTGTTAGGGTAGAGTCTAAGCTGCTGTTAAAAAAAAAAGATCCCTTCATACTGTGTGTCTTACACAAAAAGAGCTCAACATTTCTCCCTCATGTTTCAGTCCAGAGCTGAGACAGGGCTGGTAAATCAGATCTGCCCCCCTCAGCGTGCAGCTCTCTTCTGCTCCAAGGTAGCAACTCTGTGTTTTGCCTGCATCCAGTCATCAGAAAGAACAAAGGGGCAAAGGGAGCCCATTCATTTCCTTTATAAGCACCTTTAGAAGTGGTAAGATCCCTTGGGGCACCTGGGTGGCTCAGTGGGTTAAGCCTCTGCCTTCCGCTCAGGTCATGATCTCTCGGGGTCCTGGGATCAAGCCCCGCATGGGGCTCTCTGCTCAGCAGGGAGCCTGCTTCCCCCTCTCTCTTTCTGCCTGCCTCTCTGCCTACTTGTGATCTCTGTCTATCAAACAAATAAATTAAATCTTAAAAAAAAAAAAAAAGAAGAAGTGGTACGATCCCACTGGCTAGAACAAAGATCACAGCAGGGCTCAAGGAAGGGTGAGAAACGTAGTGTGTAGCCGGGAAGACACATACCCAGCTCAAAGTCCAGGGTTGGGTTATTAGAGGAAGGGAAGAAGGGCTGTTGGTGAATGCAACAGTCAGGCCCAGAAAACATTCCCCAAGGCTTGCAGACGAGCTATGAGGCAAAGAGAAGAAAAAGAAAACGACTAAATAGTTCTTCAAGGTTGTTTATGGTCCCTTTTCCCCCCTCTCTTCAGAAGCACCACCAGCTCAGTATAGGGAAGTCACCTCTGGGGGAAGTGGGCTTAGAAACTCTCAGGTAGGGAAGGAGGCCAGAAGCAGAGCCAATATTCAGCCAAAAGGCACCAACATGACCACGATGGTTGTTAAAATATTGCTGTACCATTTGGTGAAGAATCAGTCCTCTAAGATCTCCCGCCTGTCTGCCTTCCTGCCTGTGATCCTGGCCATCCCAACTCCTCTCTCAGCCACTGAATCCGCTCCAAAATAAAGACAGAAGTGCACTGGACAGAGGTTATTGAACCTCATCCTTATTTTCCGTTTGAAATCTTGCTTTAGATGCACAGAACCTGAAGTTGAAATAGTCCTATTTCCATGATGCATAACGTCCATGAATATGACCCTGTGGGCGATGTTTATTTTGATACAGAAAAAAAAAAAAGCTCAGCTCTTGAGGAAGAGACACTCATGCCCTGTGACCAAGCAATGGAAACAAGACTTTAAGAAATTAAAATGTGAGCAAGACACAACTAATGAAATAGATAGTCCAGCCAAGGACATCTTGGGTGCATCAAATCCTTCCTTCAGTGGGTTAGAGAGGTGTGATGGAGTAGACAGAACATTGGATATGGGCAACCAGGCCTGGGTACTAACTTGGAGTGCTGAAAAGAGTGGGTTTGTACCCCAGTCCCTTGTTTACAATATGTCTGACTACCCTCTACATTGGTAGAATGTAGAAATAATAGTATTTACCACAAATCGCTATGTGGCTTGAATGAAGTAGGGTGTTCTGGGGGACAGGCATGCAGTAGGCACTCAATAAAAGTAAGTCTTTTGCTTTATTCTTCTTTCTTGTCCTCTATTATCACTCTTTTCCTACTCTTACCCATGGCCCTGACCCCTGACCCCAGTGTGTGCGTGTGTGTACACACACACACACACACCAGCACAAGAATTTGTAGTGGGACCACAATCAGGTCACCTAATGTATATGTCTCCGTTTTTCAACAGGAAAAGCAGAGTTTATACAGGATTTCTTTTTTTTTTTTTTTAAAGATTTTATTGATGTGTTTGACACAGAGGGAGAGCACAAGCAGGGAGGAGAATCAGAGGGAGAGGAAGGAGCAGACCCCCCCGCTGAGCAGGGAGCACCCTGAGGGACTTGATCCCAGGACTCTGGGATCATGACCTGAGCTGAAGGCCAACGCGTCCCCGACTGAGCCACCTGGGGACTGCTGTGCCAGATTTCTTGTGTGGTGAGGTGACTAACAGGCAGCCGACTACCGACGCAGAGGACCACAGGTTGTAGTCAAGAGGAGCGAAAGGCGGTGACAGATTTCCTTAATTTTCCATTCGTAACCCCGTAGCTTCTACAGCATAACCAGCGAAGCCATCTGCACTGAACATTTCAGGTCACATGTGGATTAAAGCAAAGATTTGTAATACTGGATATTACCAATGCTCACGCCAAACAATCCTATCTTTCAGAATACTCCTGGCCCCGAGTAGACACGCGACAGTATCTGTTGAGTAAAAGAATGAATTCATGGTGAATCTACAGACCTCGTAAGGCAAAGGCAGCATGAAGTAGGATGTCTTAGAGATATGTGTGGGCTTATTTCCTACCAAACCCGGACTAACGTTGGAAAACAGAAAAAGGAACCAATTCATGAATTATGCTGGGGTTTTACACTTCTCCCGAACTGGCAATTGCTTAAGAAGAAACAGCTATCCACCTCGTTGTCAGCTGATAGATGAAAATGTATGCTTTTCTAAACGTGTATTTGAATTTCTGAAGTCTTGTGTTTCACACCACGCACCAAATTTCAGTCAGCATTTCCACTTACTAAAAGGAAGTAATCGATGAATAATCTTTGTTTTTAAAGAATTACCTTTGGGAAGGGAACTAGAGATCTATGCATAATTCATGGATTGGCAAAAGATTTTTCTGTGTTTCTTTGGCCTTGCTCACAAAGAACACCAGGACTGGAGGTACAAACTTCCCCTGTTCTCTGCAGATCCATCCCCAAGGCATTGTTGGGTGTCTTCTGGACTCTTGTTAGAAGAGTTCAAGGTGGTGGCAAGAAACCAGTAGAGAAAGGGGGGGGAGGTAACCAAGAGTTAAGTGTTAACATTATCCATGAAACACATCCTTTAAATCAGATGCTTTTTGGGTAAAATTGGGAAGGCTAGGAAAAAAGAGAGGGATGTGGCGGGAGCCTCATGAAGGGCCACATAGCCCTATTAAGCAATTTAAATTTTATCCTATAACAACAGGGAGCCGTTAAGAATGTTCAGGGGCACGTGTGGGGTGATGGAGAACTGTACTCTGGGAAGAGGACACACCAACTAGTGGAGGATAAATCGGAGGGGATTAGCCTGCAAGGAAGGAACGGCGCAGAGGAGCCCTCGGGATGGGCCAGGTAACCGAGGGGAGCTGGGGAGGTGCTGAGCTCAGGCTACTTCTCTGAGGGTGCTGATTAAAGGCCTGTCCAGGGAATGTGGGGGAGGAGAGATCGATAAAAATCTGAGGACAGGCAGGGGAGAGCGCTTTGGTGTCAGGACTGACAATAATACTTAAATGGCTCTTAAATTTCAGTGATAGGTTGATCTCAGGGGTGAAGCAGTGAGGTGAGGTGCTTTTCCTTGCTGCTCCTCATGGTATTTTATTTATTTTATTTTTTAAAAGATTTCATATTTTTAAGTAATCTCTACAGCCAGCGGGGGGGCCCAAACTCACAACTGAGATGGAGAGTCGCAGCCTCCACTGACTGAGCGGGCTAGCACCCCCTTCTCATGGTGTGTTAACTAAAATGTTAGCCAACTTCTGCTTTGTGTGCATGGACCACTGCTCTGGTTTCATTTGTCTAAGTGACAGTATTATTTGGAAACTTTTTATCTTTATTCTTCCAGGAAACCTGTCCTGGTTTACTCTTCCCAATACCTCCACTCACCCGGGGCAGTGGCCTGGAGCGGGACCTCGGGAAAGGAGAGAGGAGACAACAACTCCTTTTTCTTTGGCCTAAAACCTTACAGTCTTTATCACTGTAAAGATAAAGTGAACCTTGTTCTATCAATTTGGGCAAAAACAAAACAAATACAAAAACAACCCACAGCTTACTAACATCGAGTTCATATTTCAGGACCCCCAAAACTGAACATCACTACATCCTTATTTCCTCATAAAGGCACACAGTATAATTCTCTGTTCAGAGTGTGGTCCATATATCATTGGTAAAGGTATTATGTATCCTTTTCTTCTTATGTATTTATTTATAAAGATTTTATTTATTTGACAGACAGAAATCACAAGTAGGCAGAGAGGCAGGCAGAGAGAGAGGAGGAAGCAGGCTCCCTGGTGACCAGAGAGCCTGATGTGGGGCTCGATGTGGGGCTCGATCCCAGGACCCCAGGATCATGACCTGAGCCGAAGGCAGAGGCTTTAACCCACTGACCACCCAGGCGCCCCTCCTTTTCTTTTTAAAGTTTACCCAGTCTCTTATGATCTCTGTTTCTAGGAAGTCATGCTGTTTTATAATAGTGATAAGAAATCCCCTTTTAACATAAATTTATTTAGGTAATAAAAATGAGGTTCATGAAAAGAAAAATAGTCAATTACACAGAGTTTCTCTGATGTATCAAAATTGCAAAAGTGGGAAAGAGAGTGAATGAAGTCTCTACCAGTGGGCAAAATATGAGATTCCAAGTCACCTTGGTTATAAAAAATAATAATAATACTGGGGCGCCTGGGTGGCTCAGTCGATTAAATATCTGCCTTCAGCTCAGGTCATGATCCCAGGGTCCTGGGATGGAGCCCCACGTCGGGCTCCTCGCTCAGCGGGAAGCCTGCTTCTCCCTCTTCCTCTGCTCTTCTACCTGCTTGTGCTCACTCGTTCTCTCTCTCTCCCTCAAATAAATAAATAAATAATATTTAAAAATAAATCATAATAATCATGGCTTTAAACAAATTGGGTGGTTTAGTTTTGCTGAATTCCACCTGTGAAATGGAGATCGTAAGGTCTACCTTGCAGTATCTTCATCTTCATTGAAAGAGACAAAGTATCTGATGGCACTTTGAAACCTGCCTGGTGCATTGGGAATGTTAGTTTTTATTGTCATGACAGGTGCTGCGAGCTCTGATGTTCAACCACTGATTTACAATTGCTTTTCCTGAGACAAAACGGTAGCGCAGGGAGCGTAGCTCCCCAGCACTGCACGAGAGCATGCTGGGCTCTAAAAATGCATCTGTTGCTTCCTGATGATGTTGTCAATCTTTAGGGGAAGGAATTTATTGATTTGTTTCCCTTAGAAGTGCTTCTGCGAATTGATCTGGCCGTTTTGATGTTGCAGGCTTGCTAATGCCTCTGCCGTCCCTGGCTGTGGTTGGAAATGATCTTGCTGCAGGGAAAAGGCAGATCATTCTGACACTCTGGGGTCTGGCCTGGCTTCTCCAGGTCTAAATGGCCTCAGAGCTGCTGCTTAACTCCTGCAGGGTTCTTGTTACTCAGTAACAACCAGTGGTCTCAGAAGGTGCTCTGCTCCCAGCGGTACTGGGGGCGGAGGGCCATGGGTGTTTTTATGTGGAATTTCCTTGTTTCAAATATCCAAAGGGACAGGGCAAAGAATGTCATATGTGCCCCGGATAATTGTCATTTCTATAATTTTTTCCATTCCAAACCTGGGTTTAGTGGAAGCAGCAGAACCACTAGATAAAGTGCATGGGGTTTGGAATCCAAATTTCTACCACTTATTACCCGAGCCATAAGGGGAATAAGACATGTTATTTATCCCTGTCCAAACCTGAGTGTATACATCTGGAAAATGGGAATAATAACACCTACCCATAAGGCTGCTGGGAGGGCTAGGTGAAATTAATCAGACTCTGACTCAGTTGAGCGACGCAGTGGGTTCGAGACCTATAAATAAGTTTGGGGGCATTGTTGGCCTTTGGTTAATATAATCCATTTATCACCGGCAACAGATGTCCCCGGCTCAGACTGAAAAGTGTTGGCATTCCTGAATCAATCTACTTCAATACTTACCCAAGTGGCCTGGTGACTTGGGCACTGTGCTGGCGGAAGAGGTGGTGACAGTTTGCTCCTAGGTAACAGTCTTGGGTCCCTAAGAGGGAGGACACCTAATGATGTAACCCTTGTCATTTGGAGCCAGTCTCCTAAACTCAACCTCGTATGGCTGCTTCTGGCTCTCGGACTGTGTACTGGGCTCTGAGGAAGGCTCGCTGAAAGAGGAGTGATGGGCAAGCATCCAGGGGAGACCCCATGAGGACCTTATCCATGCCCGGAGCACCTTGGAATCCTTCTTGCTCCATTTCCTTGGGGGCCCCTGGTAAGCCCTGGCACAGGGAAACAGTAAGTATTAGCTGGTGGAAGGCTGGGCTTTAGAACCTAGAGGCTCAAGCACGGGACAACAAAAGGCTCTTGAATACTTAATTACACACAAGACTGTATACAAATACTAGCTTGTGTGCCATCAAGCCCCTTTTGGGTAGTGAGGAAGGTTTTATGTTCTAATGTATGAGTAAGCACAAGACTTCTGCGTTTAACCAGAGGGCGTGGAGCAGGGGAGACTCTGGAGTCAGGTTGAACCGAGTTCCAATCAAGTTGTGGCTCTGTTGCTTACCAGCTGTAGACCTTAAGCCACTTAATCTAAGTCCTGGTTTCCTTACCTCTAAAATGAGGCTAATCATAGTACCCATTCCACAAGATTGCTGCCAAGACTACATGAGATAATGTGTGTGAAGCACTTAGTGCAGTTACCAACACATGATGAGTCCTGAATAAAAGTTAATATTATTGGGGCGCCTGGGTGGCTCAGTTGGTTAAGCGACTGCCTTCAGCTCAGGTCATGATCCCGGAGACCTGGGATTGAGTCCCGAATTGGGTTCCCAGCTCCATGGGGCATCTGCTTCTCCCTCTGACCTTCTTCCCTTTTAAGCTCTCTCTCTCACTCTCTCTCTCAAATAAATAGATAAAATCTTTTTAAAAAGTTAATATTATTATTATCACTGGCTGTTAGTAGTGGGTTTCCTTTTTCATGAAGGTAAATATGTTTCTAGATGTGCTGCAAGAAAGATTATTTAAACCTAATCCCCCTAATCTAGTCCTTGGGGAAGGTTGCTTCATGCTTTGTTAGGTATTTTGAGAAATAGAGATGATTCTGGCATGTGAGTTTTTGTAAGAAGACACCAGTTGCATTTTGAAGAGCTGATTTTTTTTTTTTTTTACTTTAAGACAATTATGTCATTGTGTTAACCTAGGAGTCTCCTGTTCAGGAAGTTTCTACTTAGAACCACATCTGGATGAGAGCCCCGTGGTTATTCTCTCTTTGGTGGGGCTGTTCTTCAGCACTGTTCACACTAGGATTGGTTAGGACTGGTTTTCATGTCATTATTCTAGTGAAAAAGCTGTTCTGGGATTTCCCAGTGAATCAGAAAGCAGGCAGTTCATGTAGGTAATACTCAAGTCCAGCAACATTTTCCAGGGGAATAAAAATTTTTTTTCTTTTTTAAAGATTTTTCATTCATTTATTTAACAGAGAGAGAGCACAGCAGGGGGAGCAGCAGGCAGAGGGAGAGGGAGAAGCAGGCTTCCCGCTGAGCAGGGAGTCCGACGTGGGGCTCGATCCCAGCACCCTGGGATCACGACCTGAGCTGAAGGCAGACGCCTAATGACTGAGCCACCCAGGCCCCTCTGGGGAATAAAAATCTTCAACAAACTTCGTACTAATGGTTTTGCAAAATAATTATGGACTTTGATAACAATGGACTTGAATTATCTAATCCATCTGCCACTTACTGTCTCTTTTTAAAAAAAAATCATTTAAGTTTCCCCAGCTTTGTACACGCAATAGCCTGGAACGCCATTCTCCCACCCCAGTCCATCTGGTGAATCCTACTGGACATTCAGCACAAATGTCAACTCCTCAAGGACACGTCTTATATTCGTTAAGACAGTGGTTCAATTCTTTAACACAGACCAAACAATTGCCGATGGAATAGGTTTATGTATTTCTCTCAGTAAAGGGTAATAAGATGGTCCTACTCCAAGGAGTATTCCTGGGCCAGGCCCCTTATACTTCACCACCCACATCAAGGAGAAAAGAAGTGGAGGATAAGTAGTTTCTTTAAAGGTCAAGACCTGGAAGTGGCACCTATCACTTCTGTTCACATCTCATTGGCTAGAACTTAGGCATATGGAAATTTCTAGATCCAAGGGAGTCTGGGAAATGTAGTTTCTGCCTGGGTGGCCATGTCCCACCCAGTCAAAAAGTCAGAAGTTTCTCTAACTAACTAGAAGAAGAGGAGAATATTTATCAGGGAACAGTTAGCAGTCTCTTGTCACATTTTTCCTTTCCCTTCAAGGCATGATGGAACCATGTTGCATTCCTTTATGGAAACCAAATGAGCGGGAGAATCCCAAGTTAACAGGAAGACACAATTGTTTTAAGGCCAGAAAATCAGCTCTTCAAAAACCAACTTGTGTCCTCTTGAAAACTCATACACCAGCATCAGCTATACTCCTCAAAAGACCTTACAACAAAACATAAAACAAACTTTTGGGTGGGTTACCCTGATTTCTGCTGATAAATGTGTGCTGAAAATTTAGTCTAGAATTTTATTTTAGATTTTATGTATTTGTCAGAAAGAGAGAGCACGAGCACACCCATACAGGTAGGGAGAGCGGCAGGCAGAGGGAGAGCAGACTCCCCCTGAGCAAGGAGCTGGAGTGGGACCCTGGGATCATGACCTGAGCCAAAGGCAGACGCTTAACCGACTGAGCCACCCAGGCATCCCATCTTTTGAGAGTTTTTTTTTAAGAAATTGCTTGTTTATGTTTCAATGGACTTGAAGAAAATCTCAGTAAAAGTGAAGAATGCCCTTGGGCATTTTTCAAATATGCTTTAAATTTGACTTCTTTTCCTTCGACAGAAGATGAGAATGGCCCTACGGAAGAGTTCCCATGCATGACTGCTTCACTATATGATCAGGCATAGGGATGCTTTCAATGTCTATTTTAACAGCTCTCCAGACTTTTAATGATTAGATTGAAAAACCTACCACAACATAAGGCGAAGTCGTTGCCTTAAGAATTTTTTGCTACTTTGTTTTGGGGGGGGGGAGGATAATTGCTTAAGAAAACAGGAAGATTTCCACTCTCTTCTCTCTGTTCATTTATATTGTTCTGACTTAAGCCCAGGATGAAGGTGTATATGAATTATGCCTGCAAGAAATCAAGGTTATCACACAGGAAGACAAAATGATGTTGGGTTTCCCGTATTAGTTTCTGCTTAAAATAAAATAAAACAAAAACTGGGAAGTGAATAAGTCCAGAGGCATCACCCTTCAGAACTTCAACAATCCTACAAACCATAGTAATAAAAACAGTGTGGCACTGGTACAAAAATAAATATATCAATCAGTGAAACAAAACAAAAAGCCCAGAATTAAATCCCAGCATATATGATCAACTAAAATTTGACAAAGAACCCAAGAACACCCAGCAGGGAAAAAATATTCACTTTAACAACTGGTGCTGGAACTTTGGAAAAACACATAAAGAATAATGAAATTGGACCCCTTCTCATACCACTCACAAAAGTTAGCTCAAAATGGATAAAAGACTTAATCATAAGACCCAATACCATAAAACTCCTAGAAGAAAAGGGAAGAAGCTTGTTGATACTGGTTTTGGACCTGACACCAAAAGCCCAAGCAACAAAAGCCAAAATCATCAAATGGGAGGATTACATCAAACTCCAAAGCTTCTGTACAGCAAAAGAAACAATGAACAGAATGAAGACAACCCAAGAAGGGAAGAAAATTTTTGCAAGCCATATAACAGATAAGAAGTTAATAGCCAGGGCTGCCTGGGTGGCTCAGTCAGTTAAGCAACCAACTCTTGATTTCGGCTCAGGTCGCGATTTCTGGATTGTGGGATGGAGCCCCACGTGGAGCTCTGTGCTCAGTGCAGACTCTGCTTGAGATTGTCTCTCTCCCTCTCCTTCTGTCTGTTCCTCCCCCCATTTGCCCGCAGACTCACTTGTTCATTCTCTCTCTCTCAAAATAAATAAAATCTTTAAAAAAACAAAACAAAACAAGATAAGAGGTGCTGGTGAGGATGAAATGAAACAGAACCCTATACATTTTTTTGGTGGCAATGTAAATTAGTCCAATCACTATGGAAAACAATATGGAGATTCATCAAAGAACTAAAAATATATCTACTGTAGGACACTTTGGACCAGCTTGGTTTTTACTCTGGGTTTCTCTATTGACCCCACCCAGCTTCTTTCTTTCACCAAGATGCAAGTTCTTTCCGCCCCTGCCAGCTAGACAGGCAGATGGGAGAGGCCAACTCAGCCTTCGCTGTCAGTAGTTCTCTATTCTTTAATGTGAAAGAGGGTGACACAGTCATTTAAACCTGATCCCACCTCTTTGCATCTTACAAAGTGAAACAGCTGAGAGAAGGGCAATGCTTGTGAGATACACAGTGCATACTGGTGGCACACACCTCATTCGCAATGCACCTGCTTGCTTCTCCTGCTGAATCATTTCTTTTGAAGGCAATGGATTTTTCTCTTGTGTTTCTGTCTTCTTCAATTTTGACATCGAATTTCCCAATCTCAGCCATACTGAGTTTGTCAGATGTGGTTGCAGAGGAAGGGGAGCCCAGGTCACTGGTGAACAGCATCTGGTCTGCAAAGTAGCCATCACGTGCCTAAAACCAAGGCTCTGACAGGATATTTGCATTCCCTTGTTTATCGCAGCATTATTCCCAATAACCAAGATATGGAAACAACCCAAATGCCCACCAGTGGATACATGGTTATTTTTAAATGTGGTACATATACATGATGGAATTTTATTCAGCCATGAGGAAGGAGGATATCCTTTTTTTTTTTTTTTTAGATTTTATTTATTTATTTATTTGTCAGAGAAAGCAAGCAAGCACAAGCAGGGGGAGCCAAAGGCAGAGGGAGAAGCAGGGTTTCCACTAAACAAAGACCCCAATGAGGGACTCGATCCCAAAACCATAGGATCATGAAGGCAGATGCTTAACTGACTGAGCCACACCAGCATCCCAGGAAGATATCCTTTCATATGCCATATGGATGGGACTCAGGCATGTTATGTTTAACAAGATAAGTCAAACAGAGAAAAACAAGTAGTATGTGATATCACTTATTTGTGAAATTTAAAAATGTTAAATCTACAAAAAACAGAGTATAGGAGCACCTGGGTGGCTCAGTGGGTTAAGCTTCCGCCTTCAGCTCAGGTCATGATCCCAGGGTCCTGGGATCGAGCCCCACATAGGGCTCCTTGCTCAGCAGGAAGCCTGCTTCCCCCTCTCTCTCTGCTTTCCTCTCTGCCTACTTGTGATCTCTATCTCTCTTTCAAATAAATAAATAAAATCTTAAAAAAAAAAACACAACAGAGTATAATGGTGGTTACCAGGGGATGAGGGCTGGGGGAAAAAGAATGATGGTGTTTAAGGGTACAAACTGTAACCAGTAAGCAAATAAGCCAATAAGATCTAATGCACAGTATAATTAATATAACAATAATATTTTACTATAATTATTGTGAGTAATGTGATAAATATCATTATATCAGCAATCATATTATAATACATAAATGTATCAAAGCAGCACACTATATATCTTAAACTTACACAATGTTAAATGTCAGATTTATTCAGTTAAAAAAATTGAGTTATGATTCACATACCATAAAGTCATCTCACCCTTTTAAAGTATATAATTCAAGGGGCGCCTGGGTGGCTCAGTGGGTTAAACATCTGCCTTCAGCTCAGGTCATGATCTCAGGGTCCTGGGATCGAGTCCAAGTCGGGCACCCTGCTCAGCGGGGAGCCTGCTTCTCCCTCTCCAGTTCTCTCTGCTCCTGCTCTCTCTCTCTCTGTCTGTCAAACAAATAAATAAATCTTTTTAAAAATTTAAAGTATACAGTTCAGTAGGACTTAGTATATTCACAAAGTTGGGTAGCCATCATCATCATGATCAAATTCCAGAACATTTTCATTACTCTTCCTATCCTTCGGGACACTGGCTTAAGGCATGAGTAGCAGGCGACAGGCAGTAGTACCTGGCTCTAGCCTGTCATCTCAGTGAATCCTCCAGACTCTGGGACCCCCAAGAGAATGAGGCTTTGGGGTCAAATGGACAGGGGTTCGGAGCACTCGGCAGCTCTGGGATCTTAAGCAAGGAGCTCAGCCTTTCTGTTACTTGGATTCTTTTTAACCTGTAAGATGAGAATCGTATCTACCTCAGGAGTCTTGAAAACCTGTAAGACACACAAATGCCAACAGCAGCGTGTCTAACACATGGTAAGGACTCTAAAGGCACAAGCCCTTGGGCCTCCGACGCACCGGGCTTACACTCCACTCTTGCCTGGGGGGGGCCATGCTGCTGGGGGCTCTGAGAAATTCAGTTTTACACCCAGGCTCTTCCTGTTCTGGAAGTCACGGCTTCAATCATCGGTGGCAGAGAGCAAACAGCCATCCATTTGGTTCCCTAATGAAATTATGTCCAGGTAAGAAGACTTTATTTCCCCCTTGATGTCTGACTTTTCCCCAGAGGGAGGTCTTTGACACGAAACACATGGCTAAAGCAACATCCTTGCTCAATCACTTGGCCTTAGGGTATTTTAACAAACCAAATAGCTTCAGGTTCAGGCAAAAAAATAAAGTGAGTAACAGCTAGGCGAATGAAAAATTCCTTTTCTTTCTCTCTCTCTGTCTCTCTTTCTCTCTCTTTCTTTCTTTGCTTCTTTCTTTCTTTTTTTTTTTTTTTTTAACCTTTTTAGCAGATTGGTTAAGAGGCTTGGCTTTGGGTTGGGTCCTGACTTTGCCAATAGCAGCGTGGCTTGGACAAGTGATTGGCTTTGAACTTCAATAGTGTAAAGAAGGAAAGCACCACCTTCCTCATAGGGGGCTGCTTTGGGGTGCACTCAGCACTGTGCCTGTCTTGTGTAAATACTCAGCAAATAGTAGGTGGACATTCAAGTCCCACTGAAACATTGGAATCACCTCATCTTCTCCTGGGCTGTCTCACTGTCTCCGCCCCCCAGCCAGTGGTCTTTAAAATCCTGGAACTTTCTTCGTTCAGCTTTGGGGGGTTGTTTTACTCTATCTTCTATGATTTCTTCCATCTGTAGAATCAATGGATTTCATGCGCTGGTCCTAATGAGAGATTATGAAAGTCAGAGCTTCACAGAGTGGGGGGGGCACACCCTGTTCTCATCAATTAGCCAGGAGCTCTTAGCTTTTTTGTGTGACATAGATCCCTTGGCAGTCTGGCGATATCCATGTCGCCCTTTCAAGATAACACTTCCGGGGTTCCTGGGTAGCTGAGTTGTTTAATCGTCTCATCCTGATCTCAGCTCGGGTCTTGATCTCAGGGTCCTGAGTTCGAGCCCCAGGTTGGGCTCCACACTGCGGGTGGAGCCTAATTAAAAAAATAGATAACAGTTTTAGATGTAAAAACTAAAATGCATAGGATTTTTTAAAAATATTTTATTTATTTATTTATTTGACAGAGAGAGAGATCACAAGTAGACAGAGAGGCAGGCGGAGAGAGAGAGGAGGTGCCCCTAAAATGCACAGGATTAAAAAAGAAGCTGATTAAAATACAATTATCAAAAATACGTATTTTTTATTTATTAAGGTTTTTTAAAAATTCCAGTGTAGTTAACATACAGTGTTATATTGTTTTCAGATGTACAATATAGTGATTTAACAATTCTGTCAATTCTATACAACACCCCGTGCTCATCACGACAGGTGTCTTCCTTAACCCCCATCCCCCACCTGGCTCCCCTCTGGTGACCATCAGTTTGTTCTCTATAGTTAAGAATCCGTTTCTTGGGGGCGCCTGGGTGGCTCAGTGGGTTAAAGCCTCTGCCTTCGGCTCAGGTCATGATCCCAGGGTCCTGGGATGGAGCCCCACATCGGGCTCTCTGCTCAGTGGGGAGCCTGCTTCCCCTTCTCTCTCTCTCTCTGCCTGCCTCTCTGCCTGCTTGTGATCTCTGTCTGTCAAATAAGTAAATAAAATCTTAAAAAAAAAAAAGAATCTGTTTCTTGGCTTGTCTCTCTCTCTCTTTTCTCTTTTTGCTCATTTGTTTTGTCTCTTGAAGTCCACAGATGAGTGAAATCATGTGGTATTTGATTTGCCCTTCTCTGACTGACTGATTTTGCTTAGGATTATACTCTCTAGCTCCATCTATGTCATTGTAAATGGCAAGATTTCATTCTTTTTTATGGCTCAATAGTACTAATACTCTATTTTATAACCACATCTTTTTTATCCATTCATCTATCAATGGACACTTGGGCTGCCTCCATAATTTGTAATATTGTCATGTATATGATTCTTTTATGTGGGTGCTTCTTATTAATGTATTCAATAAGACGATCTAGTGGCTAGTCTAATAATTACTATAATTTCAAGTTAATGATATTAATGATATATTGAAATAGCTTCAAAAACATTAATATGAAATGAAAATATCTGTGATTTCCATCGGTGACAGTCACAGATACTAACAGAAGATGGCTTTGTGGCCTACACTTATCATTAAAGAAATTGGTAAATTTCAGGTAGAAATTACTAAAAGTACATATGTATTTTTTCCATATCCTTTTTGAATTGTATTCATGAGCCTAAGGTTAAGAACCCCTGGGGACGCCTGGGTGGCTCAGTTGGTTAAGCAGCTAGCTGCCTTCGGCTCAGGTCATGATCCCAGAATCCTGGGATCGAGTCCCACATCCGGCTCCTTGCTCGGCAGGGAGCCTGCTTCTCCCTCTGCCTCTGCCTGACACTCTGTCTGCCTGTGCTCACTCACTCTCTCTCCCTCTCTCTCTGACAAATAAATAAATAAAATCTTAACAAAAAAAAAAAAAAAAAAAGAACCCCTGAACTAAGCCAAGACTAACACAATCCAAAATGTCTACCATGGCAATAGGGACATGGCCATAGGCTTTCTCACATTAACCTGCCCTACTGGCCTAGGGAAGTAGCAGGTCTTTGCTTTCCAACATGGAAGTATCACTGGGTGAAGGCATTCAGTCATCATTTATCGATGTAGCTTTGTGGATACTCACTTTAGAATCAAGGCTGGAAAATTAAGCATTCAGGTGGGCTTTTGCCATTTGTGCCATCAGTCTGTCATGGGAGTGATAAATGAGCCTAGAGGTGGACATCTATTCCTGACATCCATTCCTACCCACCGACCAACGTTCCACACTTCATAGGTGCAACTGTCCTTTGCCCTTTCATGTTCCATACCTCTGGCTATTCCTTGTCTTGTTCACTTACCAGAAAGACACCATGAACTATGAATATGTTGGCTTGCAGAGAACATTCTCCCTCCTCCTGGGGAATCCCAAAGCCTGCCCCCTTTCAGGCCTCCGACTTCATTTTGAATCTGGCTGGGATTCTCGTTCCAGCACCACTCCTCCTGTTGTCTCTTCTAAACTTCACCTCCCTTTCTGTGTCTTTTTGCAAAATGAGATGTCCTCCCGGGTCTGGAAATCTATGACTCTGGTGCTGAAATGACGTCTTCCTCTTGCAGAAACCATAAAGAGGGTAGGCTGTGGAGGCAAACCAGTGGCAGTTGGATTCCTGTTGCAATATTACTAGCTGTGTGCCCCTTGCCCTGTTTCCTAACCCCTCCATGCCTCAGTTTCCTCCTAAGAAAAAAATGGGAACTACTTTTCTCATAGGGTAGTTGTGAGGACTCAATCCTTTAAAGCTTGGGGAGCGCCTGGTGGCTTAGTCTATACAGCATCTGACCCCTCATGCTGAGGATTGTGAGTTCAAGCCCCACATTGGGTGTGGAGCCTACTTCTAAAAAATGAAGAGAATATTTAGGGGCACCTAGGAGGCTCAGTCAGTTAAGTATCCAACTCTTTATTTTGGCTCAGGACATGATCTCAGGGTTGTGAGATCCACCCACCCATCATTCTGGCTCCTGGCTGGGTGTGGAGTCTGCTTAAGATTCTCTCTCTCACTCTACTCCTCCACCCCGCCCCCCGCAACCTCGTCCATTCACTCTCTTTCTAAAAAAAATTAAAATAAAAAAAAATGCTTTAAAACTTGTAAGCTTAAAGATGCCCAGCATAGAATGAGCACTCAGTAAATACTGGTAGTTATTTTCTCAGCCCTTGGCTGTGATCATCACCATCAGTGAGGTTCTCCAAGGCCAACCTTTGCATATTCTTCCCACTCAGTGTTCCTAGACCATTGACTTTGGTGACAGTGGAGGGTTCTTTTTAATCTTCTAAGGCCTAAGCTAGGGAGATCAAGAAGGATCTAGAAGTTCCATCATCATTGTGATCACCACCACCATCATCATCATCACATCTGACATTTGCTGAAAACTTCCTGTTATGCTGATACTTTTATGCTGTATTTAATCTCACCAACACCCCCCACAGGTCTGTACTGTTATTCTCATCCATAGTTGATAAATCAGGCACCCAGTCACATGGATCTTTTCCCTGAATTGAGGATCATCTCTGTCTAGCCACAGGCTGCTTGCCTAGGGATGTAAGGTGACCACAGAGGAGCGTCTGAGGGGAGCTATGGACAGCGACTATTTGTCTGGTTATCTGCTCTACTCCGAAACTGCTCTGGTTCTCCGGACTCAGCCATCCTGAAAGAGATTTGGCTTAGAGATGGCCATCTGGCATCGCCTCATGCAGTTTTTGTGAAGTCACATGTGGTCCCAGAGTTGCCAGGAAAAAGGATGCCTTGATGAGCCAAAATGCAAATTCTTTAGGAGAGGAAAAGTGAAAGTGAGCTTGTTCACACTGTGCAGGGATCCAAGGAAATGACACAACTCCAGAGACACAGTGTCCTGCCACTAGGTTCCAACATATTACAGGGGCATTATTTTGCATTTGATCATAAACTTGCCTCCTAATAGTTTGCTGCTTTGACCATTATGAGAGGCAGAGATGACCCAAATTAAAAAGAAGTTGATATTTAAAATACTAAAGCTGGGTGCCTCCAGACATTAGAAATGCAGTCCTCTGGGAAGCCGGAGCAATGCGGGGATGGGAAGCATATTTTCCTCATTAATCTCCAGTGTCCCTTATCCTGGAGATAAGTTGTTCAAAGCAGGTCAAGGCCAAAAGAAGGGGATGTGGGGATTCTTATCTAGTTCGTGCCCATCTGAAAGGATTTCTAGGACCTTAGCTGAGGTTTCCAGAGACTCTTCTTTAGCGATTTGTCTTTCCTCTTCCTTCTCTTTCTCCTTTCATCCTCTATTTCTAAATTTTGTTTCTTTCCCCTGGTCTTGCCTTCTCCAGAATGCCTGCCCCACTGTTCCGCCCATCAGCTTGCAGAGGCTTGCTTGGTGTCCCTCAATGCCTAAGGGAAGCCTAATTTTCCTCCAGCCAAGCCTAGGATTCGGTTACCTGGGCTTTGAGTGTTCTTTTCATCTATAAAGTCCTGCTCTTCCTTTTGCCTCTCCCAGACCTTGTAAATTACATTTACGATCCAGGACTGGGGTCTAAGGCCTCTAGCAATTGCTGGCATTTTAGACCAGCACAATTAATGTCATTGTTTGTCGAATATTGTCTTAGGGAGTTTGCATAGGGCATTTAGAGGTAGGCTTTTCTGTTTTGTTTTGTTTGTTTTGTTTTTAAGAAAGACTATTTAAAAGCCCTTTAGAGGGGCACCTGTGTGGCTCAGTGGGTTAAAGCCTCTGCCTTCAGCTCAGGTCATGATCTCAGGGTCCTGGGATCAAGCCCTGCATCAGGCTCTCTGCCCAGTGGGGAGCCTGCTTCTCCCTCTCTCTCTGCCTGCCTCTCTGCCTACTTGTGATCTCTGTCTGTCAAATAAATAAATAAAATCTTAAAAAATAAAAATCCCTTTGGAAAAACTATTAGAAGTTAGATAAGATCCAAATATTTAGAAAATTCTAACTGAAACCTGCCTGATTCGATGAAGCCCCATTTGGATGCATAAAGTGAAAAATTCTAATAAATTCAAGCCAGATCAGCAGCTAATCCTCAGACCAGAGCCAGCAGACTGCAGGCTCCTCTCAGATGAGGGGAACTGAGTCATCTATTGATAAGGCCACAGAAGGACCACACAGGCCTCTGCTTAAAGAAGGTGGCCCAACCAAAGAGCTCAAGGAGGAAGCAGAATGCCATTTGGGGGCTCTGGTGATGATTCCTTCCTTCTAAAAGGGGATCAGTGAAGCTGCCAGCCCTCCCCGCCACCACACACACACCTGTTCCCAAAGTAGTCCCAATTCTGGAACCTTTCTGTTTGGGTTTCTTAAAGTATCATTCAGTGATTCTCATATCCTCCATAGAGCTCATTAAAACATATATTCCTGCCCCCCCA
This sequence comes from Mellivora capensis, assembly GCA_004024625.1. NCBI lineage: Eukaryota > Metazoa > Chordata > Mammalia > Carnivora > Mustelidae > Mellivora > Mellivora capensis. The sequence continues at coordinate 61,239 of PISX010003078.1, forward strand.
GTCCAGAGTTTCTGACTCAGTCGATCTGGAATGGAGTCTAAGAATTCATGTATCAAACAAGTTCCCAAATGATGTTGGTGCTGCTGGTCCAGGGACCACACTTTGGGAACCACTGGTGTAGTTCATGGGCAGGCTCTGGAATCAGATCTCTTGGGTTCAAAGACCAGCCCCATCACTCACACACAGGAACCTCTTGAGCAAGTTCACTTTTCTGTTGCCTTAGCATCTCATCTGTTTAAAAGAAAAATAAATATAGCAGGTACAATGCTTCCTGGTGTTGTTTGGGGGGGTAGATGAGATAATGCATGCAAAGCCAAAACTGCTACACACCAGTGCTCACTAATTCAGTGGCTGCCCGTGTGTTATTTCTCCAAACACACCAACATGCAGAGCTGTTCTCAGGCCAACGGCCATCCTGAGTCACTTGCCCACACAGAGACCTTCCGGGCTGCTGGCATTCTGCAGGGCTTAAGGAAGCTGGACCACTTGGACTTCACCAGATGTCATTGGTCCTGGAAGCACATACACACAAATCCTGACTTCTGAGTCTTTCTCGAAGCCGGGTATCTGAAACTTGCCTTCACTGCCACTGAGTCCTCTGGCCTCAGCCTAGGCACCCATGTGAACATTTTTATCAACACACTGGTATCCTTTCGTGCTCCGTGACTGAAAGACAAATAAACACGGGGCAGAGTCTCTTGCCTGCTATCCCAAGCACTACATTTTATATTGGTTGGACTTTGCTGAGTGAATTTAGACTTCCAGCAGGCTTGGGTTGCCAGAGGCTCGGAGGCTTCTGGATATTTTGCACAATTTCCTCTTCTTCTGTCCACTCCTACCATTTCTAAAATTAAATTAAGAAAACAAAACAAAAGAAAAACGAATCAAGGAAAAGTTAGAAGAGTTCAATTGCTAGACTTGCTTTTTGTTTTTATTATCAACAATCAAGTTAATGGTACACTCTTGGAAAACTATATGCACATGTAGAAATATTTCCCTTTTAAATAGAAGCATTCATTATAACACATATAAATAAATTTGAAAATCTGAAACATAACTTATAACGCTTATGTTCACAAACAGAGTCCCAACAAGAAGAAAAAAGAAATCAGACAGACATGCACCTGATAACAAAAATATATACCATTGTCTGAACCGTGGTCTCTCTAAACACAAAGGAATTGAACCCGTGAAAACCTTATTACTCCATAAAGACACGCCATAGAGACTACAAGAAGAGAAAAACATTATACGGTCACGTAGAGGAGACGGTCTGTACTGATATTAACACGATACAATTCAGTCACAGAACACAGTTGTAGAAAGACACCGAAAAAGTTAAAGCCTCAACATTCAACTAATATCTATAGTTTGTGCCTTTTAAAATAAAAAACAAAAACGAAAACCCAAAAAAACAAACAAAAAAAACAAACCCAAAATCCCAACAGAGATGTCTAATCTGCTTGAAGAATGGAATCATCAATATACAGTCCATCCACCCTACAGGATGTGAGTCCATTTCGGATCAAACAGAAATGCAAACCGAGACGCTTCTGCAACCTTGTGCGGACGCCTTTCTTTGCTCGGTTGATTTCTCCGCAGCCAGTTGCGTGGACTGCAATTGACTCGAATCCAAAGCAGTGCCAAAAAGTTCGGTAAAAGCTGGTGGAAGAAGAAAATGCCGGTGGGGGTGACGGGAGAAAGAAAAAAAAAAAAAAGGGAAGAGCTGCGAAATATGAGACCGTTTGCAGAGTTTGTGGATGAAAAGGCATCTCATGGATAGGGCATCTTTCAAGGGCCGAGTGACTGCAAAGAGTCGGGGTTGGGAGTTGCCGCTGTGTGGGGTCGGGATGCGCTAAGGGCGGGATGGTGTCTGGCGAGGTGGGACAGGCAGGCGGGAGCGAGGCAGTCACCTTGGCCGCGGGGACAGTCCGCTCCAGTCGTCGCCCGCGGCAGCGCGAACCCAAGGACACGAGGGGAAGGAGGGCTGGAAGGCGTCCCCGCTGTCCCTTGAGGAGGAGCCCCGAGGGAGCGCGCTGTCAGGAGGGGTCCACGAGACAGACCCGGCTAGCTTCGGCCTCCCTTCTCCCCACCTTCCTTGTTTCCCCTCGGATTTTAACACCTTTCCGGATGGATTGTTGGCTTCTTTTTGAAGTGATTGCTGTCTTCCTAATTTTTTTTTTTTTTTCAAATTGAGGGATTTTTTTTTTCTCTTTTTCTAAGCAAGCCACTGAGTCGGTTGTGCCCCCCCCCCATCTCTCCCTGTCACCTGCTCGGGCCTCAGACACACATTCCCCGACACAGACAGACACGCAGACACAGCCCCCCTGAGAGTGCCCCCGAGCCCGGGCCGCGCTGCCCCCACCTCGCGGTCAGCAGGCGGAGCCCTGGCCGGTCTGCGAGGCCCCTGAGGCAGGTGCGAAGCTTGGGAAGTTTTGAGTTTTGTTTTGTTGGGGGGATGGGGGGCGTTCAGGATGGGGTAGGAGTGGGGTTGAAATGGGGGCGACGCCACGTTCTCTCTATTCTTATCGCGATGACCTTAGGCCCCCCGTGGAAAGCCTCGGCAGCAGCGACGACCGTGGCCTGGAGCCCGCCCGCCCGGCCCGGCTCGCCCGCCGCCGCCGCCGCCGCCGCGCGTCCCAGATCAGAACATACTGCTCTTCACTAAGGCGGCTTTGGCGCCGTTGGGTCTTTGGAGGGAAGATAGGACGCTGGCGAAGGGGCCCCCGAGCGAATCCGGGATGGAGGTGATGGGGCCGGGGCCGGGAGCCCAGCCTTGTCCAGGGCCCCCGGCCGCCGCCAGGCCCCCGGCCGCCGCCGCCGCCGCCGCCGCTGCCGCCGCCGCCGCCGCCGCCGCCGCCGCCGCCGCGCCGCCCTTGCCGGGTTCGCCTCCCGGGCCCCCGGGCCCCGCCGCCCCCGGGGCTCCTGCCGGGCTGGGCCCGCCGCCGCCGCCGCCGCTCGCCCCGCAGCTGGGAGTGGGGTTGGGGTTGGGGCCGGGGCCCCCAGTGCTGTCCGGGTCGGTGCTCTTGGCCTCTTTGCTCTCGTCGTCGCGGGACGAGTCGGACTTCTTCCCCGAAGAACCGTTCTTGGCCGCGGCCGCGGCGGCCGCAGCCGCGCGCTCCTGCTTGCGGAACTTGGCGCGGCGGTTCTGGAACCACACCTGGCCCGAGAGGAGAGGAGAGGAGAGGCGGTGAAGCAGGGAAAGGGAGAAGGAAAGGGGGGAGCAAAGCGCGGGGTGGGGCGGCCCACGTTCCGCTTCGGCTTGTTTTAAAGTCCAAGCGCCGCGGTACACCCCGCCACCAAGTCTGCCCCCTCCCTTGTCGCCCTTGCGTCTTCGGAGAAACTTTCTTAGGGTCACCTGAGCATTCCAGGGAAATGACTGCTAGCAGGACAGTCTAAAAGGCCCCAGGCCCCAGAAAGGCCCCCAAATGGAAGCCTTTATTCTGGCGGGCCTTTGCTCAGTCTGTTTCTTGAACTACCCCACACTCGCCATACCCACGCCGCAGGTCTAAGGTTAAACGCTACTCAGTAGAAGGAGGAGGGGGTCCCTGGTTTGATGCTCGCTGCCCATCCTGGCCTTTGGGCCTGATATACCGTGCACTGGGGCTCACCTGGAGAGGCGCCTTGGCCAGCTCGTGAGTGCACCTGTTTCCCTAAAAGGTTAGAGTTAGCCGCGGTTCGTGACCTTCATGGAGTCACAGCCCCTTTGCCAATGTGATCCAAGCCATAGTTACCGGGAAAATGCACCTCTACTCCACGGTTTCAAAAGAGCTTGAGTGAGGAGGCAGAAAAACAAAAACAAAAAACCCCAAGTCTAATACGGGGGCAAAGTCTGCACTCCTCCCACAAGGCACTTCCTGTCCTGCAAAAGCCTTGCTCATTCACGTCCCAAGACCCCGAAAGTCTCTGCAGGACTACCCGGGGTGGGAAAAGCTTTGCAGCTTTGCACAGATAAACGAAGAGCGCGCACCCTAACGCTTCCTCGCGCGCACAGTCCCTCCGAACTTGGGTTCTCTGTTCAGTCCTGGTTCCCGGGCCTTTGTCTTTGAAAAGCCCGGGTCTTCCGAACCTTCAGGAGCACCGCCCGGACCCCGCCACCGTACCGTACCCGGCCCTGGGCGGCGAAGCAGGGTCGGTTTGTGGGCGCGCGTACCTGGACTCGGGCTTCAGTGAGGTCGATCTTCAGGGCCAGCTCCTCCCGGGTGTAGATGTCGGGGTAGTGCGTCTCTGCGAAGACCCTCTCCAGCTCCTTGAGCTGCGCACTAGTGAAGGTGGTGCGGATGCGCCGCTGCTTGCGCTTCTCGTTGAGGCCGCCGTGGTCGGTGAAGAGTTTGTAAGGAACTGGGGGACGACAGAGGGGACAGAGTGTGAGCAAAACTGTCTGGAGCGCGAGAGCGCCGCGAAGGCGGAATGTGGGGACGCCAAGGTCAGGTAGCACTAGAGCGGCCGCGGACGCCGGCGCGGGGGACTGGCTGAGAGTCGCTGCCGAGAAAAATCGAGCGAATTAGTTAAACACCGAAACCGGCGAACTGCGGGCTTTGGCGGGGTCCCTCTTGGCACAAGCGCCTTTGGGTGGGTTGGAAGACCTCACTGGGGACGGCCGAGGGCCGGGACGCGGGATAATGCTTTGGTGAGGAAAGACGAAAGAGGAAAAAAAAAAGTCCAAAAACATCAGTCGGAGCATCTGGGGAAGAAGTTCCCTAACACTCCCACTGTTGGAACTTTTCAGTTCTCAGAAGTTGACCCTGCCCAAAAGTAGGGGGAAAGTGCTGCAAAAAAATAATAATAAATTAAAGAAATAATCCTAAAAATGACCAGCCCAAGAGGTGTGAGCCGCTGTCGGTTCTTAAAAAAAGAGAGAGACACTGCCAGTAATGAGCTTTACTCTTTGTTATTTAATTATTTTCTAAGCTTTACGTCTCATCGCAAAGTAAATAAATTATGCCTATCATTTTGGCAGCTTAAGATAATTTTGTTGGCGGTTCGGGTGTGACTAGGATAGTGTAACCCTGTAAGTGAATTACCCCTCCCTGCAATCGCTTCTAACGTGATAAATTCTTTCATTTGTGTAAGCAAATTTCGTTTGGTAAATACTAAACACATTTCCATTTTCAAATGCAATCAAGGCTTCCTATATACGAGCGGAAAGGCGGCTTCCTCCGCTGAGAAAGCTGGCGGTCCTTACCTGCGGCGTACGGACTGCTCTGGTGGTCCCTGAGGGTGCCGAGGCTGCAGGATCCGGGCGTGAGGGACGGGCAGCCGGACGTGGCCCCAAAAGTGGTCCTTATCGGGTTATACTGGAAGCCACTGGCCTGGCTGCAGGAACTGAAGTCAGCATAGGCTGAAGCCAGGCTCGAGGTGTCCATCCCAGCCATACAGGACTCGTAGGCAGAGGAATTGAGGTAAGAATATTCCATTTTATACATTGAAAAGGCTCTGGATGGCTCAGCCAAGTGGAAAAATGAAATAAAAGATGGGTATGGAGAAGGTGGCTGGAGTGGGGAGATGTGCACAGCTCAACGCCTGCCTCCAAACTGGCCTCCTTACTACCAGCAGAGCCTAGTTTTATGAAAAAGCCTCCTATGAGATGCCTTGTCTGAGGTCTCTAGAGCATATAGTCCTCATAATAAACTTGGCTCTTTCCACTTGGACAATAGCAAAGCGGTTGGTCTTATTGCTGGCGCTTTTTACATGACAATAACTCATCCGTCTATTGGGCTGGCACTGGGGAACTGAGCTGTCCAACCTCCCTATCATTGATTCCTGCATCTCTAATTAGAATTTAATACCACACCATTACGCACCGAGCCCCTGATCCTCCCTTCTAACCAGCTCCCTGCCCTTTAATTCAATCACACTACTTGGAAATAATGAAAGTTGGGTGACGATTCTCCCTGATCCAATTTCCCCGAGCTTTTAAGCCTTTTTAACTGATCATATACCTTAGGCATAAATTGAGATAGTGTGTGTGTTTTCCCCCTTCTTCGTCCTCTTTTTTTTTTTTTCCTTCAGTTAAGGAGAAGAAACCTTGATGTCATAGAAAACCTGTTTTGTAAGAGCGTTACACGCTCAATTTAACAACAAGCCTACCCCCCGAAGTGCATGAAATGTTATAAAGGACTGGGACATTGGCAAGACTCAGGCACCCCGTAACATAGAGTAAGTGGGCCAAGGGGGTGTACGTGAAGGATAAGCGGATTTCTTTAAAATACACCTGGTAGAGGGGGTTTAAAAAAAAAAAAAGAGCATCTTATAAATTGCATTTCTTGTCGCAGCTTAACATGCTTTTCTAGAGACTCCGCTTACACAGCTGTTTAAAAAATAAAGCCACATCTGAGTAAAGCTCTTGAATGTGACACATCTGGATTGTCTCTGCGGAGGGCTTCTTTGCGGTCCGCTCTGTGTCTTTCTGCATTTGCTCAAGGTTTGCATTCTGTTGGTTTGGAGGTTCTGTGCGGTTGTTGATTTTAATTACGCCATGACTGGCAAGCGGGCATGAAGTAGCCCCAAATGTGTCTCCTCTTCCATCCCTCTCGGGCACTCTCCTCTTTTATCACCTACACTTTTTCAGGTGCCCCCCAGTCCACCAAAGACCCGGGGCTTCGCAAAGAGGATTGCCGACCACTTGCCCTTTAGGTTTGTTGACTGCAGCAAGCAAAATCTTTGCTCTCAAAATGCCCAGGCTCCAGGTCGAGCTCTTTCCTTCTCCAACTCCTCAGGCTCTTGGGTGCTGGCTGGAAGATACAGACAAAGAAGTGAACAGTGATTTGTGGACCTCTGTGGCCCCATGATTTAAGTGGAGGGTAATTTTCATTTGGTTCGTTAGGCTCTAGCAGAATAAGGAAAACTATTTCATTAAACCCTTCCTCTCGGTGGACAAGAGGAGGAATGCTTAGTTGAATCGCCGGGTGGTGTAAACAAACCCTAGATATTTTATATGAATTAAATGTGTAGATAATTAGTTTTATTGCATTCATTACCCCCTTTATGTGCTCTGTAACAAGTCAGTAATTAAAGTAACAAACTCATAAAGTCTTTATAGGGGCATTTAGGCGTTCAGTGTTTGCCAAACTAAGTGGTTTAATTCGATGCTAGTGCTGGGGAGTGGATGGCCGCCCGCTCTCCACTGCCACCGTGTTTTATTGCGCTCTGAACTGCAGCGGACGCCGTAATGGATTAAACACGGACAGCGGCCCCCCCAGCCTTGTGCTTCTCTGCTGGGTGAGTTTCAGGTTGATTTCAGGTGATGGCCATCCCCTGGACGTTCGCAAGACCTAATGTCGGCAGTACAGGCAGCGGGGACCCGCTGAGCAGCCTGGTGATAGTTTTATGGGGAGGGCTGATAGTTTTATTGCAGTTGTATGTGGTACAATGCGTATTTGATAAAGAAGGGCCCTTGGTGACCAGTGTGCACTTTTTTGTGCACAGGGGTGAAATGAAAATAAATGTGTACAAGGTTGTACTGCGGCCAGAGACAAATTGCAACGCTCTAAATGGTTTTTCTTTATGGTCACCAGACAAGAGGAGAAAAGAGATGCAAACATCTGTCTTCAGTCCCCTAAACCTAAAGGCTAGCAAAGACGGATGGGAATCCAAGTGTTATTACAGTGGGGATTTGTCTTTATTTATCCCGTTCTCATGAATATGAATCTGCATTTAGACCGGGAGGTGGCTGTGCTCCTTCCGTGGCTACACACGGAATTTCCCCACTCTTATTTACACCCCCACCCTTTAAGGAAGGTGGAGAATAGGTCGTCAAGCATAGGGGTGCGATTGTCCAGGTTTCTAGAATCCCTCGAACTTTTGTCTGTGTGTGTGTGTGGGGGGGGGGGGGTGCCTCTTGGTTTTCCCAACGCGACGCCGCTGCCCCAGGCCCGCATTCAGAGGGTGTGGACGCGGGGAGCACTGGCCCGGGGCGCACCCGGCTAGCCTCGCCGGCTCCTCCCGCTCACGCGGAATCTCAGCGTGTTTCTCTGCGGAAGAGTGACGCTGTGTCTGGGAGGGGACCCGTTTTGGCTTCCAGGCCCTTGGCTAGCCAATAACCAGGCTTACACCTCTCTGGGCTTACACCTCTCTGGCCGAGGCCCCGGCCCTACCTCCCCGCCCCCCCCCCCCCCCCCCCCCCCCCCCGGAGGGCAGGCCAGTTACACCTTGCGTCCCAATTTGCAGACGGTCCCCAGAGGCCCCTCTAGCCCTTGGGGCGGAGGAGGGCCGCGGACCCGGACTGTGAGGGGAGCTCAGAGGAGCACGGCTTCCGCCCACAGCTCCTGAGGGCGGTGGCTCTTGAGTGACGACGTAGAACTTTGGGATTTAGTCGGTGCAGGAGGGCAGTCCCTGTGCGCAGGAGCTTGGCGTAGGGGGTGCTGTGTGCTGCTCTGCGGAGCTGGATCTGGAGGCTTCTGAGGGTGACCCCGGGAGAAGCCAGGGGAGCGGGGCGAGGACTCGCCCAAGGCTCCGGAGCAAGGGAGCTGCGGGGCCGCTGGGGGGTGCCGGGGCGCGGTGGGATGTGAGAGGCGGGCCGGGCCGAGGCCGGAGCTGGGCCCTGCCTCGCGCTCACCGCGGCCCCGGGGGCTGGGTTTCTCCCCGCCCGGCCCTCGGCGGCTCCCACCCGCCTCCCTCCCCTTCTCCCCCGCCCCGCCGCCCCAGCCCTCTCCGCGTTGCCCCGGTCGGCCCGGCCTCCCTCCAGGCGCCCCCTGCCGTCCGGCCTCGCCGGGTCGGGGTGCTGTGCGCCTCCTCTTTGTACCGGGGGACCGCACGGTCGGATGAGCAAATGCGCTTGACTTCATTTTCCCCTTTGTAGGCCTTGTAGGTTGATTTTGTTCAGTGTCACCGTCCCTCTTCCCACCCCACCCCACCCCCACCGTCCCTGGCCCGTCGTCCCCTCTGCGGATCTTTTGTGGCCCGGGGTCCTGCTTCTGCTCCGAAGATGAAAGGCTTGCGGGGCTGGGCCAGACCGGAGCCCCAGCCCCAGCGCCCTGTTTTGTTAGAGTTGTGCTTTCTACACGCGAGCTCTCCCCTAAAAGTTGTACCAAATGGTTAATTTAATTATTCCAACTATAGACCAACTGCTTCAGCAGCCTCCACCACGCGTCAGGGAGGAAAAAAGAAACCATCTATAAGAAATAATCTAATAAAAGTGAAGTGTAGAAAAACCCCTCCTGATTTTCAACCGGCACAAATAGAATTAGAGCTTCAGCATCCTTTTCCCAAACAGACCTTTTGTCCAGATCACAACTTCAGCCCCAGCAATGTGTACAGTGCCTGCTATTTATTTTAATAGAGGCGGGTGGGTAGCGGAGATGGATTGATAGATAAATGACCGCATGGATAGATGGATGGTTTGATCCATCTTCCTCTGACTTGCCTTTCTTAATATGTGTACACGGTTGATTTTTTTTTTCCCTGCCAATTTTCTGAATCAATAATGGAAAGGCAATGCTGTGTGGTAAAAGAAAGAAAGAAAAAAGGCATTTAAAGCACCAAAAAAGGGCGGGGGGGGGGAACTACCGGCATATATACCATGAGAAAAAAAAAAAATGTTTACATGCTACCCAGTACCAAATGAAAAAGGTTGAAAGTTTAAAAGAAACTTTTCTTTCCTTTTCTTCGCCATTCATAGGAGGGTTTCTTTTTCTTCTGCTTTTTTTCCTTGAAAGTCAGAAAGAATGTTAGAAGACAAGGAAACAAAACAGCAAACAAAATGCCATTGTATTGTAGTAGCGATTCATGGGAAAACGCTTGTCAGCCTCCTAATGCCTCACTCCTAGGAGGCTGTTTTGAGGCTGTTTCACCGCAGGCAAAGCACAATAACATGGGAATGAATAAAATATTAAATACCAGTGAGAGTTTCAGAGGAATTTTCTTTTTGATTGCTTTATTTGATACTGCATCCAAATTATCCTGGCACAGGGAGGTCACTGACTACCAAAGGCTCCCCTCAGAACCAACAGCTCTCTCAACCAGAGAATTAAAAGGCGAGATTTATCCTTGGGTTGCTCCACAAAGATTTCTGCAGGCGGCAGCCTTTCCCATTTACCTGCACTAAGAAAATATCCTAACCGGAATTTATTGAGACAACGTTTCCCCAGAACGTCAAGCAAGCCAACCAGAGCATCCCCCAAGTATGAAGATCCACAGATAGAGACCCTCTCTTAGCATTTTAGCATTTTTGCATTTTTTTCCACATTTCCCATTTGCCTAGCAACCGTAATACACATGTTTCATAATAGAAATTCTTTGTATTTCTGGTAACTAACCTCCTGGCACTGTGGGACTAACAATTATTAACTGATTGACAATAGTAGTGCAAAGCAATTAGCACAGCGCTGGGCACCTGGAAAGAATCCAGTGAGTGTTAGACACTGGGTTTGATGATGATGGTGGTGAAGACGATGAAGAAGATGATGATGGTGATGATGATGGTAGAGTCTCCTTGAATTGCACATTAAACACTTCAGAATTTAGAGTGCATGGACCCTGTCTTTCCTATTGCGTGTTTACAATGCGTATGAAAGAGCAGGTTCTAAGATATCAAATGAGAGGAAATAAAGCAACCAGGCAGAAAATTTCTCTTTTAAGAATTTACTAGAAGACATGTATGTGTAGAAGTTACTTGTGTGTTTTGTCTTACTTTTTACACAATATTTATACAGGATTAATGTGGTGCTTTGCTCCTGCATATAAATATTGTGTGTCCAGGGTCGTGTCACTTTAAGAGGCATCTGCCCTGAGTTGGCTATGTGGATTTGGGTTGAAGCTTTATGGCCAACTCATAGATGGTATTTCTGCATTTAAATTCATGTCAGAGACACCCCATATGTATGTGCTAGCCTCCATGTAGCTGATGGGTTACAGATCTCCAGTATGTGTCTTTTTAAGGACATGATCATGGGGGTGCCTGGATGGCTCAATGGGTTGAAGCCTCTGCCTTCGGCTCTCTGCTCAGCGGGGAGCCTGCTTCCTCCTCTCTCTGCCTGCTTCTCTGCCTGTTTGTGATCTCTGTCTATCAAATAAATAAATAAAATCTTAAAAAAAAAAAAAAAAGGACATCATCATGGAAAAGCCCGGTTCTACTTCTCTTGTTGTCTCCCCCACCAATGTCATGATTAGCAGAAGGGGCTGCCTGTTACCTTTTTTTTTTTTGCTAGAGTTTGGCTAACAGTAGTAACATCTGCTGAGCTGGTGGTGGGGAGACATGGGGCATTTGATCAGAGTCACAGATGTAAAAGTGACATCTGCTTGTAACAAAGAAAGGAGAAACAAAATTAAATTAGGCAGGGAGGCCTTTCTGTCTGAACCAAAAAAGAAAAAAAAAACCTATTTGAAAAAGGAGGAAAAAAAAATAATCATGAACCCTGAGTGAGCTTGCAGGGTACAGAAGAGCATTTAGGGAGAGGACAATGATTTTCCAGGCCAGCAGCTGCCTGAGTAACTAGAATGACTAGCAATGTCCTGAGGCTTTGAAGGCATCTGCTTATGCTCCAGAGAGAAGGATCAGGTAAGATGATTCTTCTAGGCTAAGCAGTGTTCTGACCTGTGTGATCCTAGGGTGGGTTGAGAAATCATTTTCAGGTCGAAGACAGAAAGAGAGTGGAGAGAAAACCTCTGAAGTTAATACATATCCCTGTATATTTAGGGATGAGTTTGGGCAAAACCAGACCTTCATTTCATAGCTTTGTTAAAACTCCTAAGAATGAGCCAGTTTTCACTGGGTTTATATGTGTGTGTAGAAGATGGCATTTGGCATTTAAAACTGCCCAAACAGTGCCTGAAATAGGGCTCAGTTGGGGTGTAGGGTATACAGAGAAGCAATGTGCTTAGCACCCTCCCGATCTTTATGCTAGGAATCCACAAGTATTACCAAGGAGCATCCTTTTATTTTTTCCCCTATAATTACCTCCTAAATTTCTCCAAGTGGAATAAATTATGATCGCTTTGTATAAGTTAATTTCACAATGGTGTAAATCACTGAACCAGACTCCCTCAACTTCCTACTTCCCGGTCTATAAGCGGATTGATACCTGTGCCCACTTGCTTCTCCATTGTTCCCTACTGTATCCGGGAGGGAAGCCTAGTCTAATCTAAAGCCCATCCTTCCACCATGCTTTACAGTCCAGTCTCTCCCACCGGCTTGGAGACCTTACCTAATTCCTCTTCTTAGGAACCTTCAGACACTCATGCTCCTCTGGGTATATCCTGCATCATATAAACGTGCTCAAGCTGCACTCATACTCATAACTAACCAACAAACATTATTTTCTTCCTTGGCTACACCCTCACCACCACCGCCATTTATCTACCTCCTCTACTTTACAGTCAAACATCTTGAAAGAGTTGTCTGGTGTTCTCACTCCTTCTATTTCTTTACATCTCAATCACTCATAGCTTCCTCTGACATGGCTCCCACCACCATCACACAAATTAAACACTTTTCATTAAGATCACCAAATCCATTAGGGATTTTCTGAGCCTCAACTTACTTTAATGAGTAAGTCACCAGGGCTGCTTAAAAAATAGTTTCAGTTCTCCCTATTTCTAGGCACATAGTATGATTTAACTTCACTAATCCTTAAAAGTTAGATGTGGCCCTATGACTTGCTTTGAGCAATGAAAATTGAAAGGAAGTCTATAGGGTGACTTCTGGGTGGAAGCCTTCAGACTTAGTGTCTGAGTCTCTACCTCTCTCTTTTGCCTTGTTTTATGGTAGCTGGCAGAGTTCAGGTGGTGGCTCCTCTGTTACCCTCATTCTGGAATAAGGATGCCGTAGAGAAGAGGTCCCAGTAGACTCATAATGGACCTGTAGTTTCTTAGAGTGCCAAGGAAGGATTCTGAAAGAGGGGACATCCTCTATGCTAGGTACTGAAGAGTGAGTAGGACTGAGCAAATAAAATGGTGGCAAAGTAGAAAAAGGAGAAAGTTGCAGGCATAGGAATCCGCAATCATCCGTGACTCCAAAGCCAGAGAGCATGGAGTGTTTGGGAATCTATAAATAGTTCCATTTAGTTTTTTGGTAGAGCAGGAGAGATTCAGGGTTTGGGGGACCCAAAGAGGAGCATGAAGGGACGGAAGGTAGGAGAGATGGCTGGAATCTGTTCCTGTGGGACTATGGCTGCAGTGGAGTGGGATTTGCGGGGAGGGAATGAGGAAGTGGGGAAGCCAAGAGATAAATGAAGAGGCTTAATCTAGGTAAGAAATGATGGATACCTAAGCAGAATAGCAGTGTAGGATAAAGAGAGATAAAGGATTCAAGAGATGTTATAGAAGTAGAGCCTTCGGGCAGGCAGAGAACACAAGCTCCCCTATCTGAGGGCAAGATCTTCGCTTCTGTTACTTGGGTCGAGTGATCCTCATTAACACGCTTCTCTGTGTTGATGGCACTTGATGATAGTATCAACCCTTCACTTGTCTGACCCATATTTATTAAATACCTATCCTCTGATGTCCTAGAAATCTGTACTTCAGAAGTGTTCAGACATTGTCTTAAAAGCTCATTTTTCAGATGGAGCAAACCCAAGGTTTACAGCCTTCTGAGGAGGAAAGGGAATTACTGGACTGATGGTGGGGCATGCCTTTGTTGGGGCACTGCATTTGCAGGGTCTGGATCTCTACACCGGACCGGCCATTAGACCAGTCTGGGGAGAGGTCTTAGTGGCCTCAGGAACTGGGATATAAATTTGTGAGGTCCTTTTAAGTCTTAACATTCTCTTAATTTATTATTATTATTATTATTATTATTATTATTATTATTTGGGGGGCTGGGCTCAGGAATCTCCTCTACGTACATTTCTATATGAAAGAAGGACCATAAGGGGCAGTGTGTTTGGTGGGAAATGAAAGGAGTTATTTAGGGCTCAGGGAAGAGTGCAACAACATGAACAGGGAAGAGGAGAGCAACTGTCCTCTTTCTCCATTCTTTACTTTAAGGTCTCAGAATTTTGTTCTCTGGGAGTATTTTCAAATGAAGGTGCCAAGAGCCAGATATCACAGAGGTAAGAAGCACTGACGGTGAAATAAAGGGCATTCTAGAAGTGAGAGCAGGGGTGCCTGGGTGGCTCAATGGGTTAAGCCTCTGCCTTCAGCTCGGGTCATGATCTCAGAGTCCTGGGATCGAGCCCTGCATCAGGCTCTCTGCTCAGCGGGGAGCCTGCTTCCCCTCTGCTCTTTCTCTGCCTGCCTCTCTGCCTACTTGTCATCTCTGTCTGTCAAATAAATAAATAATAAATAAAAAATAGAAGTGAAAGCATCTGTTTTAGGTGTTGCTGCCATCACAGTTAGTAGGTCACTGTTTCCCGCACCCACAAGGAAAGCATGCCAGAGTTCCTGAGACACAAGGGCTCCCTGTTGCCTCCATGATACACAGAACTAATTCCAAGAGAACGGTCTTGCATTTCATTCAGCCCAGGGAGCCAAATGAGAGTTGTGTTGGAAGCAGTGGCGTCGTTCACGGTCTTGAACTGCTCAGCCTTGAAATATATATAAAAACGTAAGAGGGTTCTAAAACTTCTAAAGATATTTTCCTTTCTGGGTTTTCAAAAGAGCTTGCCGTTGTTGTTGTTTGTTTATGTCATTTTGCTTTATTTAGGGAGTTTGTGGGGTTTGCCAGTAATATACTGCAGCATCATGCATTTTAATGTGAATTTCAGCTGATTCAGAATTTAGAAGCAAACGTAATCCGGTATCAGGGACAGGCACCATGTGTCCTAGACCTTAGGAGCCAGAAGACAATAAAATGGTTACAGTGATGCATGTTTGTAGTATTTCCCCAGTTAGATGTAATGGAGAATATTAATTTTCTTTTTAAACATACGACATTTCTTCTCTCTCTCCCTCTTTGCCCCTTTGTTTAGGGTCCTAAGTTCCACTGCAGTCGACAGAATTACGAGGCTGAGGGTTCTAATCACGAACTCACTTCTAACTCTCTGGCTTATTCATAAACCTTCACCACTTGAGGTCGGGCTTAGTGGGGACGAGGAGGACAAGACATTGTTTTAAGAAGAGGCAGGGAGGCTGCTAGGAGGGAAAGGGGACAGATAATGGACAAAACGCCACAGCGAGTCACACAAGAGACTACAGAGCAGAGGCCAACAGCTTTAACCCAAACCCCAGGGAAACCTCTTGAAAGAACACCATGGACTGCTGAGAGGCGAGCCACAAAGCACCAGACAGCCCCAGGCTGGGGCCAGACCGTGTCCTTTTAGACGCTGAGCTGAGGCCAGAGTAGGTTTCTTTCTTTCTTTTTTTTTTTTTTAAGATTTTATTTATTTATTTATTTATTTATTTATTTATTTATTTATTTGACAGACAGAGATCACAAGTAGGCAGAGAGGCAGGCAGAGAGAGAGAGGAGGAAGCAGGCTCCCTGCTGAGCAGAGAGCCCGATGTGGGGCTCGATCCCAGGACCCTGGGATCATGACCCGAGCCGAAGGCAGACGCTTAACTGACTCAGCCACCCAGGTGCCCCCTTCCAATCTATTTTAGAGGAAAATGGCTCTGACGTACTGTAGAACGGTAAACATTCTAATTTGGCTGACGGCCTGGGTTAATCCGAACCCTTATTATTTCCTGTGAACTGGTAGTTGGACTGAGAGGTTTCTTCAGACCCGGGTTTGACTTCTTAGCCAGGATACTCAGAGGGGGCACCGTTCCTTCCTACTGCACATAGCAGGAGGCTGGCTCTCTTTTGATGATATCAGGTTTGATCTGTGGGGCTGGGGTATTATCATCTAGTATCATCCATTATAAATTCCCCATGAACTTGTTACCGTAGTGATTTTAGAAGCCATTGATTAGTGTTGCCTCGACTATAAGATTTCATTCATATAAAGGGGTAAAAATGGTAATATCCTAATGACATCATTTTGGGGATTAATTTATTATCTAGAATACTTCTGTAAAGAAAAAAAAAACCTTCACTTATCAATCATCAGATACCTAAGATATGGTTGGTATAGTCAGGTTTGGCTGATCAAGATAAATGCTGAATTCATTACCTCTATATACTGGTTTTCAGAATAATGACCTTCTTGCTTAGTGTCCTTCAAAGATCATCAGTGGAGCTTTCTGTCTTGTTTGGGGGTTGGGTTTTATTTTTTTTCAGCATTATGAACTCATCGGTCTAAGAATGTTTTACATATTTTCTTCCATTACAGTGTTTATTCTTATTTGTGTTCAAATTACCCAAACTTTGACCATCAGAAGCCGCCTTGACTTGTTTCTCAGTTCTTTTGATACGGTCCTATTAAAAGGAAAGCTTCTTTGCTGGCCGATATGACAAAATGTCCCAGGCTCATTTTTTACACTCTTCTCCTCGACCTGGTATCAGGCATTTCTCCGAGGAGTCCTGGTCCTTTTTAGTGGGAATTGGTATTTAGAGACCACACTGTGGGCTCTAGATTGGATTTTGGGATGAGTGATTTATGAGTTTTGGGGAAAGGAGGCAATGGTCAGTAGGCACCAGGGTCTAGTTGAATTAAAGCCATCATACATTTATTAAATGAGACATGGCTCGTTCTAGATGAGGGAAAGGAGACGGAGCATAAACAAACCACTGGGACATGGTATTATGTATAAAGAGGTTTGGGGAAATAAACCAGGCCTGAAATAATTGTGCCTGGAGTCAAGGACTAAAGCTTCCGCAAGAAGGGGCATCTGAGCAGTAGAAACATTCCTGCAGGCAGGGGAATGGAGAAAGTTCAGAGCTGAGAAGTAACTTGAGTGAATCCACAGGATGAGCAGAGTGCACGGCATGTTTGAAGAAGAGTCGGATTTGCTTCATTTCCTGTGACAGGGACAGTGGGTTCAGACAGCCCCCAACTGCAGCCGACCTAATGCATCTGGTCTCCAGCAGGGCGTCTGTCCAGGCCGATCCTGAGATCATTATGGACAAGATGGAGAAATATGGACTAAAGGATAGGACTATTAGATGAATTAACAACAGTTAGGTGAGTAAACGAACCCAAAGGATGCTGATTAGTGGATGGATATTGGCATAGAGGATGGTCTCTAGTGGAGTGACACAGGGCTCTGTCTAGGTCAACAGTTTTTTCCCGATGATTTAGATAGAGGTATAGAACAAATACTGAACGGACTTGCAGATTACCTGGGTCCTGGGGGGTTAATGAGTAGTCTTAGTGACAGGATCTGGATTCATAGAGCTATTGGCAGGTTGGACCTATGGAGGTCAAATTTCTAGGGATGAATGTAAATTTCCACAGCTGAGTGAAACAAACAAAGAAACAAACAGGCCCAGAAGTGCACATGCGTGCACGCACACACACATAGGAGAAGCACAGTTAGTAGATTGCATGCACAATGTCCTGCACAATGTATTACTGGGGTGCCTGGATAATAGCAAATGCCCGGAATGAGGTGAGGGTGCTCGTCAATGGTGAGATGGTCAGATGCCTCTTGAAGAATACTTCGAAAGAGCAACTGACAAACGGAGCTTTATAGGAGAAAGACCTGATTGGTAGAGGAATTTAAGAAAATCAGTAGTGAAAAAGAAACCTAGAATCAGGGAACTCACAGGGATTACGATAGACGCAGCAGCTACAGAGCTGCCATCTGGAAGTCTTTTGCGGTATTACCCTAAGGCAATGCATGCCTCCATCTAGAACCATCAGGTAGAAGTGAGAGGGAAACAGATGTCCACTCTGTGGGAGAACATTGTATTTTCACTCAGCGGAAGAACATTGGAAGAGCTTCCCATTGGCCGAGTAGCTTGCCCCATCCATCAAACCTACCTACCGTCCTAAAGACAGAGATGACTAGTGGAGAGGTTTGGCGGGGGAGGGTGGGGGGGTGGGGAGGCGCATGTTAAGAAAGAATTGGGTTCTCTTCTCTATCAGAGAGTCCCTGAGCCAGGCCCTCCTCAGCAGTCTCCTTTCAGGCTCCCCAATCTTCATGCTACTCACGTGGTTACTTAGGGTCCACCCCCAAGGTGTTTTTCGAATGAACATGACCCCCCCACAGCACACTTTCTTCTTTTCTTTTCTTCGGTCCAGGTCCCACTGACAAAGGTGTCATACTCCACCAAGACTCAAGAGAGAGAGATTCTAGTTTCAGGTTTGTTTGTTTTTTAAAAGATTTTATTTATTTATTTGAGATAGAGCATGCGAGGGCCTGAGCAGGGGGGAGGGGGAAGGGGAGAGGGAAAGCAGATTCCTCACTGAACAGGGAGCCCAACACAGGGCAATACCAGGATCCCAGGCCTCTCAAGATCATGACCCCAGCAGAAAGCAGCCACCTAACCAACTGAGCCAACCAGGCCCCCCTAATTTCAGTTCTTTTCATGCCAATTCCAGGACTTCAGGTGCCGTAGATTAAAGATGGCCTCAAATTCCTTGCTCCCTGCAGTCAGAGATGGAACCTGACTTCCCGTCCCCTTGCATTTGAGCCGCTCTCAGTGACTTGCTTCGCAATAGAAAGTGGTAGAAGCTATGGGGCTTCTAAGCGTAGGTCACAGGAAGCCTCACTGTTTTCACCTCAGCTTCCTGGAATGCTCATTCTGTGAGGAAGGCTTCTGTAGCCCCTGGGGAAGACCAGATGAGAGAGACAGATGCCCAGCAAGTCCCAGCTGTCCCCACACTCAAATATTCAAGTCACTCCAGCTGAAGCTCTAGACATCTTTTGGGGCAAAGATGTCATCCCCTCCAAGGCAAGTCCTAATTTCACATTCGAGAGAAAAGTGATTGTCGTTTTTTCAGCTGCTGAGTTTTGGGGTGGTTTCAGCACAGCAATAGGTAACCAGAACATAGGTAAGTTGCCCTCTTTGGGGGACTGATTTTCAACCTGTAAATGATGTGAGAGAGAGGACTTAATACTTTTGAAGGCCCCTTCTTACTTTGGCACCCTTTGCAGCAAACATTTGTGGTCCCATGACTGCTTTTCAGAAACTCTCAAAAATTATTCAGGACCTAAAAGGGTTTTTGCTTATGTGGGTTATTTTGCCATATTGGAAATTAAAACTGAGAAAAACATGTACAATTTATTACTTCATTTAAAAGTAATAAAAATCCATTCTGTGTTTACACAAACAAAATACTTTTGAGGAGATATTTTCCCAAACAAAAATTTAGTACAAGAGTGGCACTGCTTTATCTTTTTGCAAATTTCTTTATTATTTTTAACTATTATAATTAACTTTATTATATTTAACTTATTACTTTTAACATTTCCTTTTTAAAATTTGTATTCACTGAAGTATAGTTGACTTACAAAATTACATTAGTTTTGGGTGGACACCATAGTGATTCAACAATTATACACATTCCAAGGGCACCTGGCTGGCTCAGTTGGTGGAGCACACAACTCGTGGCCTCAGGGTTGTGAGTTCGAGCTCCATGTTGGGTGTGGAGATTACTTAAAAATAAAATCTTAAAAAAGTCCAATTTTATATATATATACATATATATGTGTATATATATATAAATGCTCACCACAAGTTTCTTTAAATATCTGGCTTAATAGAAGACACCTAGAGTCTCATATCCTGCTTTTGCATACAAATTGCTACAGTCACATGTCCAGTAACTTCTAGAAAACTTCACTGTACACTTGAGAGAGAATGAGTGAACAAGGTCAACAATGTATTCATATTATTATGAGAAGAGTTTTGACTTCACAGTCCCCTCCAATCAATGTTGGGGGTGTCCAGTGTTCTCCAGACCACACCTTGAGAACCACTGCTCTAAAAAAAGGATGCGTAAAATTAATCTATATTCATTCATTTGTAGTTAGAACACTTAACAGGTTCACATTCTTGGAGTAATTTGCATTTTAATAAGAAATAAAGTCTTCCTCTGAAGGCTCACTCTCTCATGGCAGCATTTCCAAAAACACAGAAGGTCTTTGTTGGGTTAAGGGTCCCCTGTTCTCGTCCATCCACTTCATGAGCTGCTACCCTTTCAGCACCCACTGAAGTTTGGCTCTGACTAGAGGGGGGGCACTATGGCCACAAGACTAGACCCATTGGAGACAGAAAGAGAGCAAACTGGCTGTCACGTTCAGGTCTTCCATGGCCGTTCACTTTAAGAGAATATCTTTTTCTTGGTGTATGGACAGAGAAGGGCTCTATGTGTAATTAGCAAAAAACATGAGATTGCAAACCAACTATTCTTGCCCCTACTTTAAGCAATTAGACAGAGTTCTTCATCGTGTTGGAAACTATGCTAAGAGACTATTGTAACATGGAGGTAATTTGCTTGTTTATTTTAATTAAATCATTGAAAATCAGAAATGATATCATATCTAGCCCTTCCTAGCATCACAGACATTTCCCAGAACTTTTAACTGCAGGTTTTTAGTAATTGCATTGTGCTAATCAACTAAAATGGCCCAGTATAAATGTTAATAAATAAGCATAATCATAATCATGATCGGAGACATACCCAGTTGCCAAGGACTTCAAGAAGTCATCGAATCCATCCCTTTGCCTCCAGGCGTGGTTTATCTTCCAGTCAATTCCTAGCAGAAAAAAAATGTCAGAGAATATGTTCTACATGAGATACTTCTCCCCCCTTCCTTATGTATTTTTTTCATATATCCTAGTCCAGAGAGAATGACAATTAATTCAAGTCATTTTAGAAAGTGTTCAAAAACATGGAGATACTGAGAAGTTTGTTTGAAGGGAAGATTTAAATTATCAAATGAACCTTTTTTTTTTTTTTTTCTAGAAATGGGGCAATGAGTGCTTGCAAACCTACGAAGTCCACATATGTTGAATATGATTTAAGTTCTTTGAGGGCTGGGTTAGAGAATTTGATTTTTCACTTTGGTGACAGTCAAATTGTCATAATGATTATCTAGGTCCACCAGGGATTAAATATGTCTTGATGCATTTAAAAGTTTTTGGATTTGAAAAGATACATAGTCTGTGTAAGCGATCTAATACTTATTTGAGGGAATGATAAAAATTATCAAAGATTTACATAAGATTGAGGTTCTATTTTGTTACTAACTTTAGGACTAAATAAAATTTATTAGAGGATGTCAGACGGTATCCTTTAATCTTGGCCCTATGGGATTTTCTAAAAGATAGTCCTGGTGGGACACCTGGGTGGCCCTAGTAGGTTAAGCCTCATACTCTTGGTTTCAGCTCACTTCGTGATCTCAGGACATGGAACCTGCTTAAGATTCTCTCTCTCCTTCTCCCTCTGCCCCTCTACCTCCATTTCTGTTGGTCTCCCTCTCTCTCAAAACAAAAACAAATACAAAAACAGTTCCTGAGTTATCAAGGACCCTGAAAATAATAACACAATCTTCTGGTGCGCTTTCGGCATGCCCCAAGACCTAGAAAAGAATTTCTTCTTGGCCAGTCTCTAAATTAAGCTGTGACCCAAAAGCCACAAGCATAAGCAGAGTTCTACCACTATCAAAGATGGAAATACAGATGTTCTTATCCTTTAGCATGACAAAGCCCTTTGTCCAGACCCTGATCCTCAGGGACTGTCCCATTCCTGGCCCCCATTCCTTTCACTACGGCCAATTTTGAGTGTTGCAGCTAAAATTTTCCACCTCAGCTGCCTGGAAATTAGTCCTCACCCCTCACACAAGCTCTATCACATTTCATACTGATGCTAATCTCAACACCCTACTCTTTAGTCTTGAGTACTGAGAGAAAATTCCATCACAGGGCCTGAAGAGAATAGCCTAATGGTTAAAAGTACCAACTTTGAAGTCTGATCCCACTTCACCACTACCTAGTTATCTAAACTTGGACCAGCTGCTTACTTTCTGTCAGTTTAAAAGTTGTCATGTATAAAATGGGGTTATGTTAGTCTCTTGGCGGTAAGGCACAGAAAACCAAAACCAAAGTGGCTTTGAGCTGCTCTCAGATGTGACCAATTTGAGGTTCTTAAACTCTGACTGGAAATCAAGTTTCTCCATTTCTGAGTTCTGCTTTCCTCCATGTTGACGGCATTCTCAGCCAGGCCCTCTCCAGGAAGGGGCAAGATGGCCACACAGCTTGTCTCCAGTTTCCAAAAACAAACAAACAAACAAAAAACAGCTTTAACAAACCCAGTGAAAGAAATGTCTCTTTGCCAAGAGCCCCGGCAAAAGTCCCAGAGTGGCTCTCTTTGCCTTTGGTGGGTTCAGCTTGGGTCCCAGCCCAAACTTCAACAATTGCATGGCCGGGGTGTCTGGGTGGCTCAGTTGATTAAGGTCTGCCTTGGCTCAGGTCATGATCCCAGTGTCCTGGGATCAAGCCCCACATTGGGCTCCCTGCTCAGTGGGGAGCCTGCTTCTCCCTCTCCCACTCCCCCTGCTTGTATTCCCTCTCTCGCTGTGTCTCTCTCTGTCAAATAAATAAATAAAATCTTTAAAAAATTTAAAAAAATTGCTGTGGCCAAGATGTATATTTTCATCAGCAAGACTTGAGTCAGTTACCTAGCGCTGGCATTGAGCATGGAATCGATCTCACCTGGTAACTACATAGACTGAGATGGCTGTTGGACAATTCTTAGGAGAAAAATTGAACTGCCACTTGCAGATAGAGGGACAGCGGGTCCTGAGAAAGACAGAAGACAAAACTCATCTGTAACTGTCTACTCAGTGGATGATAACATCCACCTTAAATCCGTGGGTTTTTAGAAACGATTTGTTTATTCATTTTAGAGAA
The DNA here is from genome assembly GCA_004024625.1 of Mellivora capensis. NCBI lineage: Eukaryota > Metazoa > Chordata > Mammalia > Carnivora > Mustelidae > Mellivora > Mellivora capensis. Next base: position 83,857 of record PISX010003078.1, read on the forward strand.
GGCACACGCAAGCAGGGGCTGGGGAGGAGTAGAGGGCCAGAGAGGCAGAGAAGCAGACTCCCCCGTGGAGCTGGACTGGGGACTCAGAGTGGGACTGGATCCCAGGACCCTGAGCTCGTGACCTGAGCCGAAACCAAGAGTCAGAGGCTCAACCAGCTGAGCCACCCAGGCGCCCCTTCATGGGGTTTTTATGAGAATTAGATCGTCATACAAGAAGAGCGTTTGGCGTGGTGCTTGGCCCATTGCCAGTATCCTTAGCATTATCTATTATACTGCTCGGTAAATCTTTGTGGAATGAATGTTGAATGTTACCATAGCCTCAACAGTAACTGTTCTAAGTGGATGGCATTTCACCTATTTAGTGAAAAACTTTATTTTTATTTGTTTTTGTTAGTGAAAAACTATATTTCATTTTTTTAAGGTTTTATTTATTTGCGAGAAAGAGAGCTCGAGCAGTGGGTGGGGGGCAGAGGAAGAGGGAGAAGCAGACTCCACGCTGAGCAGGAAGCCTGACACAGGGCTCCATCCCAAGACCCTGAGATCATGACCTGAGCCGAAGGCAGACATTTAACTGATTGAGCCCCCCAGACCCCCATTTTTAGATTTTTAGTGAAAAACTTTAAAAGAGGGGTGGCAACTCACATGCCAAGTGTACTACTGACTACAAGGAATGCTGGGTTGAGAAGGATTCTGAGGCTGACTCTCGGCTCATCAGGAATTTTTTCCATGCTTAGTTAGGGATGCCTATGGGCCCCCGAGTTCTCTCTTCTGTAATAAAACCTAGTACATAAGACGATTTAGAGAACTATCTTACTTGATTTTTGGTTGGGGAATTATTAAAATATAGAATTACCTATAGATTTTTCAATCCATATTAGAAAGGTTAATAAGGACCATATGGAAAGTTAGAGAAAGGAGAGGGAAGGCAGATGTCTTATTCACTCTTAGAGATGCCATGCTTGGCACATAGTAGAAGCTCAGTCAATATTTTTCTGACTGAAAATAATTATGTTATGCTGAAATTCTTTCCAGGAACCCAGGGGGGATTTGGGTAAAATTAAACCAAGTGGAACCTGAGTAGTGTTAATGCTCTGTTCACAGGTTGCCTGTATTTTTGCATATATTTCATGGCATTTATATTAAATTCATAAATAAAATATTCCTCTGTTTGTGTGAACTCAATAAAGCATTTTTAAAATAACAGCAAAAATGTCCTACTGCCCTCTTATATATTTATCAGTAATTTGGCTGATTCCTTGGCTCCCTGAGACTTAACGCAAGAACTCTGCAGCTTGGCAAGTTAGAGACCGCTCCCGCGGAGCTTGGCAAGTTAGAGACCGCTCCCGCAGTCCGGCCAGTCAGACCCAGACCAGGCCTTGGTGATGCGTGTGTGCGGGATCTCACTGACTCCAAACAAAACCATTCTGACTCCTCAGCCTCTTCCCATGAAAGGATGCCCATTCACCTTGTCATGAGGTGTGTGTCATACTTTTCCCTGCACACTTTGGGAGACTCTGTGTTGGAAATGACCTCATTACTACGCGTTGGATGACCCGGGGATGGTAACCGAGATTTGAACGCTGGACAGCAGAGCCATGGAAGAAAAAGGTCTTGGGTAGTACCAAGAACATAAATGTTAAAGCCAGGCTTGGGCTTCAAACCCCCGCGTCTACCAGGACCCTTGGTAAGTCACTTTGTTACAACAAAGTTGGCCTCGTTACTAAGCCTCAGTTTATTCGTCTATAAAATGGAGCTAACATTCAGCAAAAATAAAGAAATGTTGGCCTAGTAGATTACTATGAGTGTAAACAAGACAATAGTCATGAAGGGCTTGGCAGATGGCAAGTGCCTAATACATGGTAGCGGTTGTTATTGTTGTTTTGATGTTAAGCCCCAACTCATTGGATGTTAGTAGGTGAAACCATACATTGAATTAAATCTTGCAGATTAAATTGATGTTTGCACAAGCATGTGAGTGTGTATATCTAATAGCACAGTATTGTGTATTACCTACTGCTACATGTCATTGCTGTAATATTCTCCAGAATCTCAAGCCAAGAATTTCTAAAGTTATACCCCTATTAATACAGGATATGAAAATAGTCCACTTCATTCCCTTTGGAATGTTTTTTGAAGATTTATTCCTTCTTGGATGTCCTTAGGAGTCCCACTGTATGCATTGGGTCGGGATTGAGTATTTTGTAAAAGGAGATCGAAACCTCTAATCGCACTATTTTTGCCATTAGATTCCAGCTCCCTGAGGATGGAGCCCACCTCTGTCATGTTTGCCATGGAACCCCGAATGACTGCCACCTAGTAGGCCCTCAGCTCGTGTTTGTTATTGTTGGATGGTTGTGGGGAACTTAGGAAAGACTTCAAACAATTGGTGATTTTGAGGCTGGCTTTGCACGTTGGCTCTAATTTTAATTTGTGGAGTTGAGGGAGAAGGAGGTTTGGGCTGGAGGAAGCTGCATCTTATTTCCCTGACAAGGTTATCATTGGGCTTAAATTAGAGCAGGTAGGTGTGTCTGGGTGGCTCAGTTGGCTAAGCATCTGACTTTGGCTCAGGTCAAGATCTCAGGGTCCTGGGATTGAGCCCCAGTGTGGGCTCCTAACTCAGCAGAGAGTCTGCTTATCCCTCTACCTTCCCCCCCAACCCCACCCCCACTGGTACACACACCCTCTCTTACACAAATAAATAAAATATTACAAAATTTTATATATATACATATATATATATATAAACATACCTATGAAACACTTTATAGAGCTGTGCATTTTTGCAACAAGGGACTGGTAAGACTAGAAAACTAGGATGAGATCATCTATAAATGGTATTTAATCCTCATTTACAGATGATGAAACCAAGAAGCCAAAAGGTAAATTCATTTGCCCAAGCTTGCCACAGCTGGTGAGCAGCAGAGTCAGGATTTGTACTCAGGACTGGCTAGCTCAAAGTCCATAAGGTTAATCACTAAACTGTACTACCTCCTACCTCTCATGCAAAAATCTTGAAATGCCAGGACGAGGAATTTGCACTTGATGTGATGAACCCCTGGGCAGGCTGGAACTGGGGTGAAGACAATGAACCACTTTGGCTACAATATTTTAAAAACCCAGTAATCAAGATCAATAATAATAATTTTTTAAAAGGTCTTATTTATTTATTTGACAGAAAGAGAGAGAGAGAGCACAAGCAGGGGGAGTGGCAGGCAGAGGGAGAAGCAAGCTCCCCAGTGAGCAAGGAGCCAGATGCAGGACTCGATCCCAGGACCCTGAGATCATGACCTAAGCCACAGGCAGGGGCCCAGCTGACTGAGCCACCCAGGTGTCCCAAGATCAATAATATTATGATGTGATATTTAAAAAAATTAAATCAGCAAGGTACAGCCCCCAGTCCCTTCTTTGCTATTTTTTTTTTTATAAAGTGTAACTGAAACTAGGGGCAGGATTAAGGTAAGACAAATGAGGCAGAGTTGTACAAATACAGGGTTGGAGCCTATTACTTATTTAAAATTTTTATATTTTGTTCATCATTAATTTTGATTTTAAAATGTTGCATTATAAAATTTATTTTGATTACGAGTGTTTTGTGGACCCCTGAAAATTGGCACCCAGGGTGAGCGTTTTGCCTGTTTCACCCTCGTTCCAGCCCAGCTGGGAGTTTGCTTTCAAAAAAAGTATTCTGGCAGTGATATGTGGTGACTTAGTGTGGGGAGCTGTAAAAATATAGCCAAGAATGTATCAAAAGTGGTCAAATGACTGTTTTAAAGCTTTTTGAAACAGTTCCCTTCTGTGTGGTTATGTCATCGAACATGCCTACTTCGATCTCTTTGGTTCATTTTGCTTTTTTTTTTTTTAAAGACTTTTATTTATTTATTTGACAGAGACAGAGATCACAAGTAGGCAGAGAGGCAGGCAGAGAGAGGGAGAGGCAGGCTCCCTGCTGAGCAGAGAGCCCGATGTGGGGCTCGATCCCAGGACCCTGGGATCATGACCTGAGCGGAAGGCAGAGGCTTAACCCACTGAGCCATCCAGGCGCCCCTCATTTTGCTTTTGAATCTTAGCTTTGTTTGTCAATTTCATTTGCTTTATAATTATGTAAACAATTTACATCATTCCAAAATCAAATCTATACAAGATAGAGAAATCTAGCTTCTACTTCTATACCCTCCACCCTGGTCTTGACCTACCGCTCTGAGTAACCATGAAGAAATATTTAGCCCTCAAAATAACAACCACCGCCACAATGATAATAATGAATCAGGACCCAAATGAAGAAATCCGGCAGGAAGACAGAAAATGTGGGGAGAGACTTTGCAGAACCAGACTCTGTGACTTGGCAATTGACTGCATGGTGAGAAGGACAAGGACGAGGACCCTAAGACCTGGAAAAGATGACTCTTGGGGCTCCTGGGTGGCTCAGTCGTTAAGCCTCTGCCTTCAGCCTGGATTATGATCACAGGGTCCTGGAATGGAGCCCTGCATCCGGCTCCCCCACTGCTTCTCTCTCCCACTATGCCCCCTGCCCCCCTGCCCCTCACCCCATGTTCTGGCGCACGTGCTCTCTTTCTCTCTCTCTCTCTCTGTCAAATAAATAAATAAAATCTTTAAAAAAAAAAATTACTCCTGAGTTCCGGAGCTGTGCCTCTGTCATCAGGTCAGGGGCATCAGGAGAAAAGCCTGGTTTTGGGAGGGGTGAAGTCAGTGGCAGGTTTGTGATCTGTGACAGCATGCACTGGCATTTTTTGTCCTTTTTGTTAGGCCATTGACCTTGATATATAGCACCCTCAGAGAATAAAACATTTGAAATAATTAGGCCCATGATTGGAACTTGGAAATCGTTTCATTATAGATTTTTCACAATATATTTTCATAATAAGGTTTTGGTGTTTTGAGGATAAAATGACCACAACATCAGTTTCTCCTCCTTTTCGTGGAGGAGACTAAAGTCAGGATTTATTTATTTGCTTAATATCTAGATTTTCTTCTTTTGATGTCATATCAGGCATCTGAAATGCGAAATATCTTTCCTCTCTCTGGGGGGTCTTCTGCCTTCATAAACACTCACCCAGCTACTATATTAGCTAATTTTTCTTTCTTGAAATCCCCTCATACCTGAATTATTTAAACTGATCTTTTCTGAACTCCCTGTAAGTATCTGGCTATTTCATAAAGCAGGGCACTTGAGAATGTGTCCATTTACTAGAAATGTCTTTGGAAGGCCTTTCAGCCCATTGTGTACTACAATACCCTATTGTGTATGTGTAACCCAAACTAGTTTCGGGCTATTTTTACCACACACGCTCACCCTAGTTCGAGCATTTTAATTAAATCAGAGGAACAACCAATCACTAACTTAGTCACCATTCACTGAAAACGGACAGATTGTGTCTGTAGATAGAGCCTCAATCTTTTTGTTAACACAGCCATTTTGGTTTTCTCCACTTAATCTCATTAAGGGTGCCCCCCTCCCTCCACCTGACTTATGACTTTCTAGGTTTCCCTGGCCCTTTGAATATTTAGGTTTCCAATTACATGTCCCCAGATGCATTTGTCCTGACTCAATTCTTTGTGTTCTTTCCCTTCCATGTATTTAATATATTTTGATCTGTTGTATTTTTCATTTGTCTTAACTAGTTTTTCTACTGGTTTCCAGTTTAGGGTCTTATCCATTTTGGTAGTAGGTATGCTTACCATCTGTGTGTGGGGAGGCATTATAATATCCTTATCTTGGCTTCCTTTCATCTTTCCCTCATCCTGAGGATGGACGAAGGCCTTCTGTCTAATAAGTCATTTGCATCAGCATGTCCCAAACGACCAAGAGATGAGGATCGGAGAGATTAGCATGGTAATCTCATTCTGATGGATAAAATTAGCAAAGATATTCCCCACAAACGGAGAGCTGCCATTGGCGAACTGCTGTGCTTAGAATCAATTACTAAATTACTTTGAGCTCTAAGTTGACATTAACAGAAAAAAATTGCCATCGACCGAAGGGAAATAAGATAAAAAATATGCGATCATTAAATCTCTCGCTACTATTCACAAATGTGACTCACAAGAATGGTACACAAAATAGGGCAGAATTTAATTTCTAACAGTGCCCCCTGTCAACATTTCATCCTAAGCTTCTCTGTGGCCGTTCCCATTCAGTCTTTGTAAAGGAATGAGAAGCAGGAAGGGGAGGAGAAAACAGGTAAGGAAACGAGGTCCGGTTCAATTCCTCCACTTTTCTCCATGGCTCAGCAGCTAGCTGAGCAGACCCAAGGGCGATTTCTGGTTCCACAGCCACCCATCATGCCAAGTGGGGATTGGCGGGCTGCCCCTTTGTGTCTGAAGGAGAACCACACCATAGACGGCCTGTTGACATTCTGAACACCTTCTGATCCGCATGGACAGTAACAATGTGAAGCTCGCGCTCTCTCCCCCCACCCATTTGTACCGCCCCAGCGACCAGGAAAAGAGTAACTATAAACATTTCCTCAGACCATCGCTGATATTATCAGTTCTCCTAGAAGTTGGTTAACTCACACAGAATTTCTTATTAATATAAAACACCTACATTAAGAAAAGCCTTTCCCCTTTCAGAAGCTCCTCCTTGTCATAATGGAGAGACAATGCCGATGACGGTTACAAACAAGGAAATCAGTTCATCTAAGGGAGAAGCTTTAAGATCGCTTTTTTTTAGCCAGAGCCTGGGGAATCCCAGTGGCATAGTAATTGTTAATATTATTAGCACAGTATACATATCAGCTGTCGAGATATTATGAGGACTTGAATTCAATCTCTGTTGGGGGAGTCAGGGTCAACATCATTAACTATAGATCTTGTCTCGGTTTCCATATAGATGCCTCAGGGCAAGTGTCTGCCAGATACATCTCTATAGATGGGCATAACCATAGGACATACAAGAGGCCCATCACACACATCAGTAATAGACAACAAGCTTTTGTTTATCTGAAGGTTTACTGGAATTAACTGATTAGTGTCAACTTGACACAATAACTTTTGTCTACAATGCAGTAGATCATTTTGATGGTTTTATTGATGGAGTGTGTTGCCTAATGTAAATTATAGGAGAAGTCAGATTTAGATAAAGTCTGGCACATTTTTCTTGAGCGGAAACTGGAAAAGCTGTTTGTAAATGCACCCTTGACAGGACACCTTCTGCAGTCTTATGGATATTACAATAGTAATTGTGATATTAATAATAATAATTACGAGGGAGAGTTGTAATTGAAACGTATGCAATTCGGTGGTTGGCAAATGCATCTTTAAGAGGACACATTTGGTGCTTTTACAGATATTACAACAAAATTGTGATATTAATAACAATGATTCGAAGGGAGATTTGTAAGTGAAATATAAGCAATCCATTCTTAAATTAAACTTGGAACACAAAACCATTAAAGGGAAATTAGAAAATAAGGCGAGGTTGTTGAGGGTGACACAATTTGCATGTAAAAATTGCCTGTGAAAATGGCAGAGAAATTAAATGGGAGCAAGTTGGAGTTTATATATCTACATGGAATTTTAAATAACTGTAAACACATTTTATTCAAAAGCTAAATTCTAATTTGGGAGAAAAATTAAAAATGGATGCTGAGCTCAGAGGGATTATTTGTGGTAAACATCAACATAGCAATCAAGCACACTGTAGGCACAGTCAATTTTGAGATTTAGGCAAACCCAATCACTTCCAGAATAATTAAACGGGGATATTACTGGTGATTTAAAATCCCCTAAATCAAACAGTGTCTGGAAACGATGCAGCACTTTAACTTTCTTTTCAGTTTTGTCCTAAAATTCCATATTTAAATATTAATATTGGCAGTTTACTGAACCCACACTCTGAAAAAAGAAATGGCTTGTTATGGTCACAGAAGAAATGACAGGGTTTACCCTTGAAAGTAGAAACAATGAGCATCTGGGAATTGAGGAACTTGTTAAAGGAATAGGAAGAGGAAGCCGTCATTTAGTAAACAGGCGCCATTTAACTCCCACAACACTTCCGGCTTATTGGGACGTAACTTCTCTTCTTCCAAAATAATGTGTTTTATTAAAATACAAGACACACTGTGAACCGCAACATTCTGAGTGTCTCATGTATGGCGTCTCCGAAAGGCGGCAAGCTGCCATTCCCATCTAGTTTTAGGAGAGAACTGTTCTTTAGTCTTTGTGAGAGAATATACTGCCATCTTGTCCCTAGGTCATATGTCTTTTCATTCTCTTTCTTTCTTTCTTTCAAATTGCTCTAAACCCTCTGCAATCATGCTGTATCACGAACAACTATGATGCAGATCACAGAGTAGTGTTAATTCATTGGCAATTACTAGTCACACTTTCTTCCCACAGTCACACTTTCCTCTTCTGGGCTCCTAAGATGAAAAAGAAAATGATAATGCCAACGGAATTTCTTGTCCTGAGAAAGGAGTATTGAACTCTCTCCCCTGCAAACGTTGGGCTAGCTTCTGTACACATGCCTTTACATACTCAGGAGCAAAAAAGTCACAAATGGTTCCTGTGCCTTCTGCACGTTTATCTTCAGCTAGATTCTCCAGCTAGAACAGGTCGCCTGAGGGTCACCTCCGGCCCCAGTATCCTTCGAACAAAAAGGACCTCCATCTCCTTTCTCCAAACCAGAACCTAACAGAACAAAAACTTGGGGGAAGGGGGGTGGGAAGGGAAGGTTGGTAAACTAATCCATCTAGGCATAATTGAACCCATTTAGCTAAGTAGAAGAAGACGACATCAAAATGGGAATGTTTTTAAAACAGAAGAGAAAAAAGTAGTTCCTCCGGATACTAAGGCTGGCTGTATCAATATCAGGAAATACGTATAGATTGGCAAACACCATCATTCAATTGTATTCATTCTTTCAGCAAGTCCGTAAATTAGGGATCACTATCACCATTTTATAAGACAGGAAAATTGAGGTTCTGCCTGGTGAAGTAACACAAATCAAAGTTACACAGCTGAATGGCAGGGCTAAATTTAACCCAGAGTTCAAAAAAACTCTGATTTTAATGGTGCCCTTCTACCTCCCCCGCTTATGCCCTCCTGCACTGGGGTTCACTTGGTCACCCACCCCTGCCCCACCAGGGGTGGCCCCAGACTGCCGGGGGTGGAGTAGAGACGCTGAAGGGTCTTCATTGTTTATGAGGCAGGGTTGGGACTGGGCGGCCAGTGCTCTGCCCCTGGGCAGTGTCTGAAGCAGCAATCTGCACAGCCTCTTATAATCACTGACAGGGCCAAGGGTTTTGAGAGCAGAAAAGACCCAGCCCTAGGAGGGGGAAGAAGGGAGACAGGAAAAGGAGACTCTCTTTTTTTTTTTTTTTTTTTAATATTTTCTTTTTTTATTTGACAAAGAGAGAAAGCACAAATCGGGGGAGCAGCAGGCACAGGGAGAAGGAGAAGCAGGCTCCTGGCTGAGCAGGAAGCCTAAGGTGGGATTCCATCCAGGACCCAAGGATCATGACCCGAGCCAAAGGCAAATACTCAACTGACAGAGTCACCCAGATGCCCCAAGGAGTCTCTTTTTTACCCTGCATGAGTCATCCTCCAGATTCTTCACAGGAGAGAGGGAGAGATCATAGCAGAACATCAGAGTTTGAGAATATTTCCCACCTATGCCCAACCTCTGATGGTCAAAACCCTGTGATATATCAGGTCTTTTGGATAATAAGGACAGTTCTTCCCAGTGAAGTGTCCGGACAGGCAAAGCCCAGATATAAGAAAATGTAAAATTCTAGAACCTTCCCTTTCCTTCTTCTGTACCTCTCTTGCTCATTGTTCCTATTACTTCCTGGGACCCAAATATTGGGTCCTAGCAAGTTGCAAGTCTCTTAGCATCCAGCTTCCATCTGGTCCTTTTATCCCAGCAGGTTCTTCTCATCTTCCTGACTCTCTGAATTTCAAACTTTGAGCATCTCTGCTCTGATATTCTGTACAACCCACGAGTTCAACAGGAAGTGGCAAGAAGGGGGTGAATTATGGTACACCCACTGAGAATATTATTTAGACATTTCAAATGAAAATGCTGAAGGTAACAGAACACTTTGGGTGAATGCTTATAAATATAGAGAACAATATGCAAAATTACCCAAACTTGGATAATAGCTTATCAAGGTGGTGGAAGCATGGAACTGGGACTCAGGCAGATGTAGACTAGAATCTGCCACTCAGAAGCCATGTGACTTTGAGCCCATCACTTCACCTCCCTAATCCTCCATTTTTTTCATCCATAAAATAAGAATAGTCATAGTCCACACAAAGTTGTTATGAAGATTCAAAGAGGTAATACCTGTTTGAGGCTTAGCAAAGCACTGTGCCTATTTTAAGCCTGTAATGAGTGGTACCTGTTATAATTAGAAGGAAAGTTGAATTGGAATGGGAGAGGAAATCTTCTAAAATGTAGTATAAAAACGGTTGAAGGTAGAGTAAAAAAATCTCGGGAAAAGAGATTTCTGGTGGGACCAAGCTACAGGACCACCGACCCTTGGAGCCTGGAAATGAGAAGCCAGGGCAGGGGCTGCTCACTTGGGATCAGCCTGGTCAGCCTTCTGGATCCATTCGCATGAGCACTTCTTGAACTGTGGACCATCACATGGGCAAAACAGGAGCCTGTGATTCTTGACACATTCAGGATCTACTTATATTTACTGCTTGTTTCAAGTTCAGTATTTTAGAGGATCCAGTTAAGTAAAATAACCATGAAAAAATCGACATGGCAGGGCATCTGGGTGGCTCATTCTGTTAAGCTTCTGCCTTTGGGTCATAATCATGACTTCATGCCTTCAGGTCATAATCACAGGGTCCTGGGATCGAGCCCCATGTTGGGCTCCCTGCTGCGTGGGGAGTCTGCTTCTCCTTCTGTTAGGTCCCCCCAAAATTGGGTACCCCAGTAATGGGTCCATGATTAAAGGAGCGAGACTGATACAAAGCCAAAGTCAAGCAAAGCTTTATTTTGTGCCAAGCATCAGGAATCAAACTGGCTGGCCAGGGCCACACCTCTTACAGAGAGGGCGACCCCTCCCTGCTTTCCAGACTAACTTTTATAGAACAAAGGCCATGTGGTTGGGCTTGGCCACACACAGGTGGTGAATGAGATTGTAACACACAAAGAAAGCTGCACAGTCATGCTAGGTGACCAATTGAATTACAATTTACCCTAGTAGACATTTGAACCAGCCTATCACCATGGTCAGAATTGGCGCCCAAAAGGTGCCGAAAGGGCGGGGCCCATACTCCTTGGTAGCTAGGGAGACAGTAAGCGCCCCCCACTGATTGAATACCTCCACCTGGCCTGACCCACCCTTTTACTTGGACTTTGTTACCTGGGACTGGGGTCAATTTAAGTTTTACAACAAAATGGCAGTTCAACCGGGGTGGAGCTGCTCTGGCTGAATAGGCCTTTACACTTCTCCCTCTGACCTTCCTCACCCTCGCTTATGCTCTCTCTTTTTCACCTCTCAGATAAAAAAAATCTTAAAAAAAAAATCTACCTGGCAATTATAATCCCCCATGGGGACAAGAATGCATTAACATTCATGATGATAGGTCACTCACCCACAAGACTCTGTACTGAGCACACCTCTGTACCAGGCACTGTGTTCCCTGCTAGAGTCTTGGAAGTAGACCAGGCAGACATAGCCCTGCATCATGCTGCTTACCCACCTAGTATGTTGTGCAGCAAACCTCACAAGGGGCAATGCCTGGGTAGCCAAAATTTACATGATTTGCTTCTTTGTGTTATTCCATGCTTTCCTATGTTTCTATATTAAGAATGTGTTATTTTGTTTTCAGGGGGGAAAATGTTGTTTAAAAACCTACCTACTGGGGCACTTGGGTGGCTCAGTGGGTTAAGGCCTCTGCCTTCAGCTCAGGTCATGATCCCAGGGTTCTGGGATTGAGCCCCGCATTGGGCTCTCTGCTGGGTGGGGAGCCTGTTTCCCCTTCTCTCTCTGCCTGTCTCTCTGCCTACTTGTGATCTCTGTCTGTCAAAAAGAAAACTAACAAAAAAACAAAAAAACAACGTACCTACTACCAAAGAACCAGTTCAAGCAAATTTTTAAATTTTCAGTGGATGGGTGGGTATCAGGTAAACCGACTTCAGGGGCTCCTGCATTTCTTATGATGGTGGGATCAGCTCTGTGTGGTTCCAACAGTCAGCCTCCTTCAGCATTGGGATCCTGCACTTGGCAGGAAGGTAGGAGCAGCAAGTTTTGATTTTCCTTTGTTCCTCTCTGCTTAAAATGCATTCAGAAGCCCAGAGGATGTGGTTTGGGTTACTTTCAAACAAGGTCATTTTTAAGAATTGACTTCCTTTAGAAATGCATTTCCATAACTTAAAATTATTGCTGGGACACCTGGGTGGCTCAGTTGGTTAAGCATCTGCCTTCGGCTCAGGTCATGATCTCAGGGTCCTGGGGTCGACTCTCCCATCTACTTCTCCCTCTGCCACCCTCCCACCCCACCCAACTCGTGCTCTCTGGCTCTCTCTATCTTTCTGTCAAATAAATAAATAAAATCTTGAAAGAAATTATTGCTAGTGTTTCTTGATCTTCTCCATTGTGCTAAGCACTTTGTATAATTTTCTCATTTAAACTCCACAGCAAACCTCAGGAAAAGTATCATTATCATTAAATAAATTGTCCATAATTATAGAATACTAAGTGCCAGGGCCAGATTCACATGCTGAAAACCAGCCTCTAAAACCTGGGCTTTTCACCACCGTCCTTCAGCACATCCTGAAATACTTATTGCTTACCAAGTGAAATGGGGTTTGGGACTCAACCTCTAAGTTCCAGAAAACCAACAACAGGTTTCTTGCTGCTTGAGCCCAAAACAAGTAAAGAATAGTTCTGCTTTCCTTGCTGCTCCAAGGCAAACATCAGGTATTTTGCTTTTGTAAGATTTCTTTGAAAGTTTCTGCCAGGGATTATGTGAGACCACAAAACTTGGTGACCATTAACAATAATAGTGTGAGAAACACAGGGCCATGAGATCTGTGTTCAAATATGGGACAGTTTCTCACAGTCATATCAATATATGAGATGAATCATTATGATTACTCTTTTTGAGCCCTTATTCTGTACTGTCCTCTCTGAGTGCTTAAGACATGCTACCTCGTTTATGAGGAAACTGAGGCACAGAAGACTTAAGGAGCTTACTCAAGGTCAAGCTCACAAAGGACATGGATTCTGATCTAGACCATCTGGCTCCAGAGACAGTGGTATTGCCTCTCCTGGCCAGCATAGCTCCAGAGGGAAGAAGAATAGAAGAAAAAAGGATTTCATCCCTGTACAAGAAAAACCTTCCAGGAGCTTAAAGCTGTCTAACAACATGGTGAATGCTTAAAATAATGAGCACTCTGCTACTGGAAGTGTTGTCAAGGCTAGGTTTACACACTCCGGGATGCTAGGTAGGGTGTCTCTGCACATGTGAGTGGTTGGAATAGACAGCCCCAAAAGAAAACTCCCTGAGATTGGGGGTTTTCAAATTTGGGGGTTCTTCACACTAGGATCCAGCCTCCTCCTTCAGAGGACTAGTGTGGGACCTCTGTGAATTCCAAATGGGCCAGTGTTTACTATGAGGCATCAATCTCATTCTTATCTACCCCTATCAAAATCCAAGACCACACAAGCTTGAAGACCAAGCTTGAAGACCAAGCCAACCTTGAAGACTCTGTTCTCACTTCTCTTCCACCAGATGTCCTGCCTCTAAGAATCTTTCAGACTCTGAGGTTCTGCCATTCCCTCTGTAGGATATTCAGTGGTAAAACAGACCTGGCAAGCAAAGCGGGGACCCTCATCAAAGTGCACATGAAGTCAGCAGATCCTAGGAATTGTGTAATTTTGGCTTCTCTTGGGAGGCACCTGGCTGGCTCCATCAGTTGGGCTTCTGACTCAACTTTGGCTCAGGTCATGGCTCAGGTCATGATCTCAGGATCCTGAGATGGAGCCCCGTGTCTGCCCTGTGCTCAGCATGGAGTCTGCTTGGGATTCTGCCTCTCCCCCTGCCCCTTGCCCTACTCGTGTGTGTGTGTCTCTCTCTCTCTAAAATTAATAAGTGAAATCTTAAAACAAAATAAAACAAAACAAAACAAGGCTTCTTTCAAACATATCCAGAATTAATAGTTCCTACCACTTCTGCTCATTACCACCTTAGGCCAAGCAGTCATCTTCTCTCACCTGGAGGATTGCTATGACCTCATCAGTATCTTCTTGCACTCTTGTCCCTTCTTTAATTATCCACAATTCAGTCAGCGTGAAATATACAAATATAATAGACAAATCAAATTAAAATATACAAATATAATATAATATGATACATTATATTATACTATACATTATATTGGATATACATGTGTATTATAATATACAAATCAAATTAAAATGTACAAATCAAATCATGTCACTCCTCAATTCAAAAGTCTCCACCTACTTTCTGTTTCCATTAAAATGCAAGACAAGCCCCTACCATGGTCCTCAAGACCCTCTGTGATCTGGCCTCCTCCACCCCGACTTCATTTCCTACCACCTGACCCTCACACATTCCGTTCCAACCACTGGCCTTGTTCCTCCAACACCCCAAGAATTGCTCCTGCTTCAGGGCTTCGCATGTGCTCTTCCATCTGCCTGAAATACCCTTCCCTCAGCTAGGTGTGTAACCCACTGCCTCACTTCCCCCAGGTCTCTGCTAAAATGTCACCCTTATCAAACCCCACCATATGTCCTCAAACACTCTGATTCCATCTTCTAGGAAACGTTCACAGCTATGTGGATATAGAGCAACTGGGGTGGGGGCTAGGGGGAAGGAAGACAGCCTCTGGAGTTGTGTGAAATTCAGCCCGAACCCCAGACGAGGGCTTCTCTGACTTCTCCATATAAAAGAGCAACACCCACAACCGACCACAGTCCCCCCATCGTCTTCCCTTTGTGCATCTTTCTTTCTACAGCCATTGGATACAGTGTTCTCTATTTGCTTGTTTGTCCACATTCTCTCAAAGCCTCCACTAGAATGAAAGAAGCCAAGAACTTCCTGTTGTTCAGTGTTGAACCCCAGCACGAGCAACAGTGCCTGCCACTAGAAGGCACTCAGAGAGGACTTGTTCATCGACTGAGTGACTGAAGGAGCCTGTGTCCTCAGGAATGGAGAGTCCAGAGTGGGATGTCATGAGCAGTCGTGGGAAATGTGCAGATCAGTAGAGGAGAACAGAAAAAAGTGGGGAGAAAGTCACAGGGTGACATGCACACAGTGTATATAAATGGAATGAGTGTGTCCATCTGTGCAAATGACCGAGCAAATTAAAGAAAAGGAAGCCAGGAGGGACACTAGACAATCTTGTCGCCCGTGAGCCACGCTGGCCAGCAGTGACAAAGTGCGGTCTGTGGAGACCCCATGAGATGTGACCACTCTCTAGAGGTGTGTCCATGGTTCTGAACCGAGGCTGTGAACCTGAACGTGAAGGCAGCAGAAGCACAAGAATAAAGCTTGTCCTTTTGCATTGTCCCTCCTCAGTCCTTCCTCCAGCAGCCCCGCACACCCATATTAAGGAAAAGGAGAGGAGTTCACGTTCACAACGTATGAGATTTTCATCCATTTGGAGACACAAAAGCAGCGCTCGCGATCTCCAGCGGAGCTGGACTGGTGTGCGCTGGGCTGAGAGACGCCTGTGTTGGATGATCAGCACAGGAAGGGCTCCGCTTACCAGGGTCTCACAGTCTAAGAGGGCATCTGAGGACCTCAGATCAAAGAGAACATCTATGTGCAAAACAAGAATGGGGGAGGCAGTTGAACAGAGTCGGTCTCCCAGGTAAGGGACAAATACCGAATTATCTTTGTTCAATTACATACTCCTCCTTGGCGAAAACGCAAACCAGCAGGGAGCATGATTTGAGCCACGTCTGCTCTGATGTTGACCTCTAAGAGAAAAAGGGTTTTCTACTTTAGCCTAAAGCCCCCGAAAGGGCAGTAAGTAAAAGTCACGCCAGATAGAGGCCTGACTACACATTTCCCCTAGAACATCAACATGCATTGGAGGATTTCCGTTTGTTCCTTCGGTGTTTCGTGACCATTTAATCTTGCACATTTGATGCTCCTCTTCGGGGAAAAGGATGTAAACTCTCCCAAGGTCACGAGTGATGCAATTTGGGGAATAACATCTCATCCGTTTCTGAGGCCCATCTATTTTGTTCTTAAATAATTAAAACATTTAATCCCAGAATTCCTTTTCTGCCCCTAAATGTGTCATCTCATTAACCAGGGCTGTGAGCAAGAGCAGCTCATCGAATTGCATTAACAATTTTTATTGTAAAACAATATCAGAACTGCCTGTGATTTACTAGCATCCATTTTCTGTCAGGCATTTGACTTAATGATATTTCCTCCTCGACTTACTTATGCATTTCATTATCTGTTTTTGTGTCCTCGGAAACACAATAAACTATAAGCAACAGGAAAAGATTGGTACGTTTTTCAGAGCATGTTTCATTTTTCATCTTTAATGGGTCTTTTTGCAGGGTTCTTGCAACCGATAGAAAGAGAATGAAACCTCTCCCTGCCTCGTACCAAAAGAATTGGGTACACTCGAGCAACTTTGGGAAGGAAATGCCTGGCTGCTATTTGGGAGGAAATGCCTGGCTGCTAAAGTCCAGGCGAGAGGGCAGTGGAAGAAAAGGCAGGGACGAGTGTTTGGAAGAAGAGTGGCTCCCCTCCGGCTACAGACACTGCCATTGCCACCGGCCTCCTAAGGACCCTCCACTTCCTCCTATCTGCCTTTCTTTCCTAGGTACGCTGATGTTTTGGTTCAATTCTAATTGCATTTGTGTTGTATGCTAAAGCACACAATATTCTCTGTTTCAATGGGCATTATCTTTGAAGATAAAAAGTACAATTTTCTCCCTCTCCTCCTTTTAAAATCTTTTCCCCTTTCTAAAAATTTCCTAAGGGTAGAGGGAACTTAGGTCCGGCCCCCTGGGACTTGCCTACCCCACCCGTGGCCCTTAGACCATGAACATCACCTGCAAATGCAGACTCTCAGGCCTCGCCCCAGACCTACTGAGTCAGAATTTCTGGTTTAGCAAGAGCCATTGAAACATTCGAGTTTAAAAAGCACTGACTTGGGCTAAATTGGGCTGAATAAATAAATTTGAGTGTAAATTTAGATCTGGATAGATAGTAACCCACAAAAAGACTTTGGTCGCCTAAGAAGGCAGTAAAGGAAAAGAGAGGTTTACACAATTGAAATATTTGTTCCTATCTTCTCTCTTTCTCACACATGCCCCAAATTCCCAAATGGAAATACAAAATGTCCCAAGAAAACATTTATAAAAATCTGTCTTGTGGGCTTTTTCTTCCTTATCAGAAATTGAGGACACAGAAGAAAGATTAAAATACTCAATATAGGGGCACCCACCTGGGTGGCTCAGTTGGTTAAGCAACTGCCTTCGGCTCAGGTCATGATCCTGGAGTCCCGGGATCGAGTCCCGCATTAGGCTCCCTGCTGGGGAGTCTGCTTCTCCCTCTGACCTCTCCCCTCTCATTTTCTCTCTCTCTCTCTCAAATAAATAAATAAATAAATAAATAAATTTTAAAAATACTCAATATTAAATGCCCACATGCAGGGGCGCCTGAGTGGCTCAGTCGGTAAGCATCTGCCTTTGCTCTGGTTATGATCCCCAGGGGAGCAGGGGGGGTCCCCCAACTGAGTCCCACATAGGGCTCCCTGCTCAGCGGGGTGAAGAAGCAGACTTCTCCCTCTGCCTCTGCCTGGCCTCCTGCTCCTGCTCTCTCTCACAAATAAATAAATAAATAAAATCTTTAAAAAAAGAATGCCCACATGTGGGGACTCAGTGTGGGCTACTTGGGTGTTGAGCAACCCCCGCCCACCCAGTGTCACAAAATGTCCCTTTACTCTTGGATAATTACAAAATAATTAGACCTCCAGCAGAGAGGCCCCTAGCCACTTTCAGAAGTCCCCCTCTTGACGGCATGTGCCCTACTAGGACTTGAAACGCAGGAAGTCTGAGTAGATGACGTTGCAACATTGTGACGTTGCTGCACTTTCCAGACTCACCGGGACAATCTGACTTGTTGGCAGGCAAAGCCTAGTATTGGAGAGTCACATTTCCTCTGGGAATGAGCGGCTTCCCAGGATGCAGATTTTTGGTTTTAGACTGGGGCAGTCTCAGGATCCCCGGGATAGTCGGTCACCCTATTCCAATGTTATTAATGAAACCTACCTGGCCTGATGAAATTGGCACCCAGAGACTAACTTGTTAGAAGCAAACAATTTGCATAGAAATAATGTATTGTCACTGCAAGCTAATCCTCAGAGCCCTCACCCTGGAAAGGCACAGGATCGAACAGATCATCCAAGCAGATTCTTTAAATTAGCTGGAAGTGCCTAGCTCTTATTTCAGCATCAATAGATGTGTTCAGTTTCGACTAAGCGGTTCACTAACTGCATTGATTTTTTAAGGCTGGGCTGAAGGTATTGAGGAAATATGCAGCAGACACAGAAAGTGGGGTGTTCGGAAGCTACAGGCAAAAGGAAATTTTGTTCGTGTAGCTCATTCCTCGGAGCCCCTCTAGCTGGGTGTCGCTATCCCAGCGTTGAGAGTGGTTTTAACCTTTGGCCACTTGATTGAACCGTTGGAGTCCACCCCCGTGCCTAGGGGCTCTCAAAAGACTCCACGGGTACAAGTTCTTGCTCAAGGTCCAACAGCTGTCAGAGCAGATGGTTGGGGATTTGTTTACCGTGGTCCTAAGTACCACCCTTTAGCTCTAAGGCACTGAGAACAATTTGACAAATTTGATTAACTGAGAACAATATGATGCTTGCCTGGTAAGTTCACTCCACACTTTCAGAGTTCCTTATGTTCTTTTCATGGTCGAAAGATACAGGATGATATTAGCCACCACCTCAGTCCAATGAGACTATCGGGGAAAACAAAGGGAGTCCCTGCTGGCTACCCCTTTTGTCTTCCAGCAGAAGGTTTTGGCCCCCAAGGTCTGCGATTCGCCCTGCAACCAGCCTTGCTCTCACTGAGGCTGGGCGCAGCCCTGATCTCGCCTCCAATATATGGAAACATGGAAACGTAGCTTCCCGTTCTAAGCCCCTCTCTGGCTTACTCGTCATTGACAAAGTGTATCTGCTTTGCGAAATGAAAAATAAGCAGTCTGCTGGAAAATCGTATCTGCCCTCTCTCCTTGTGTCTGCTTTTCCTCCTCTCAACTTCCAGGAGTTTCCTAGGTGAAACCCCCATGGATGTTTTGCAAGGCGTTTCGTGCTTTGACATGGCGTGTGTGTCCTTGGGTCTGTGAAAGGCCCTGGCCCCTGGGTGGGGAGACAATAGTCAAGTTGGTCTGTGGGACTCCCTGAGGGAGATGCAAGTTGCTATGATTAGCCTGGCATTTGGAGATTTGGCATTGGAGAGGAGTCCCACGGGAGTCTCCCGCTGTGCCCTCTAGCTCTCAACTTGATGAAGGAGGCAAGCCCAGCGCCCGAGAGGTTGGAAGGGCTGGGGAGGAGGCCCATTAGGGGACAGGCTTTCTTGTGTCCGGATTCCACTTGGGTGACCCTGGGGAGAGGGAGAGACTGCTGGCTCTTCTCCGGGGCCACAATGCTCCATTTACAAGCTGCAATTAGTCGCAAACAAAATTTGTGCATCCACCACTAACTGTCAGCTTAAGGGGTTGAAAGTTCAGTCCTAGGGAGGTCAGGGCGCCTTCTTAGGGGTTGATGACCTTGCTCACAACCTCCCCTCCCCCACGATGGGGCTTGGGGACACTTCTCTAGGGGAGAGAACCACATTCCAGATGAGGAGGACTGCAGGGCCCAGTGATCCTTGTCAGAGGGGATCTGGTTCCGAAACTCTCCTTGCAGCAAGCAGATGTCCCAGTTAGACAATGACCTTTCAGCAGCAGAATGTGGACTTGGTTTGTAACAAAAACAGCCATCTGAGAAGAGCGGAGCAAGAAATGCCCTAGTGATGATCACGATTCAGCCCATCCAGTTTTGCTTGGCTATTCCCTGTGGAATAAAAAAAGCCAGAAGGGCCCCCGAAAGCTGAGCTGTTCTTTGCCAAATCAAAACATGGAAATGGTTCTTCTGAGAGCGTCACAAAGGGCCTATTTTGCCTTTAAACCCCAGAGCCAGAAACAGGAAAAGGCTACAATTACAAGCACAATGTGAGGTTGGTTAATTGCTCCTGGAATGATGATGTGGAGTTGTCCAGCGTTGCCTCTTTCTCCTGCGTGAGGGCTTCTTTTCAGAGTTTAACCAGGCTTTCGAATTCCAGATACATTTTTCTCTTTGTGATGATGTATTTTCCTTTTGCGTGGTCTCCGGAATTCTCATCTGCCCATCTCTGAACCTCAGTACAAACGGTGACTAAATTCCGCTTTCCCCCACGTGCAGCGCCTCAGAGAAACAGAAGATTCTTTGCTTACGAGACTCAGCGAGCAGGGACCGCGTCCTTCTCTCGGATGAAAGTGCAAAGCAAAATGAATGATGTCGTTGGCATTGAGTCAATCACTTCAGGTGTTCCCAAGTCTCCCCTCAGCACCCCAAACACCAGCAACGGGTCTAACCCAGACAAAGGCTATTGGTGTTATAACCTTTCAGGCACTACCCAAAGAGATCAACCCAACAAGTTTACCCAACCAGCCCATCAGCAGAAGATAGAACGTGGCCCTGGGTGGCCTTGCGGGAACCATACTGTCTAGAGAGTTTTAGACTTCTCTCCGAGCCTCCCGTTTGGACTAAACGCAGATTTCCAGATGTGAGGCCATCAGTGATGGTCGTGAGTGTGACAAAACCAAACACTCTGAGAGCTTCCCTCCACCTCCCAACGGAACCCCTGCTTCCTTCCCTCCCCTCTCCCCTCAAAATCACCGCAAGCCACTTGCTAACTTGCGGCTCCCACTCGGAAAGAATCTCAGCGAGGCTCTCCCCCATGGGCAGTGCTCTGGGAAACGAACTTTCCCTTTACCCCTCCTATCATCTCCTC
This sequence comes from Mellivora capensis, assembly GCA_004024625.1. NCBI lineage: Eukaryota > Metazoa > Chordata > Mammalia > Carnivora > Mustelidae > Mellivora > Mellivora capensis. Next base: position 104,877 of record PISX010003078.1, read on the forward strand.
GCCCTACCACACCCCCTGTACCACACCGCCCAGGGTCAGCCATAGAGAGCACAAAAATAACTGGTCCTTGGTAGGCAGAGATTATGAAGCCAGATTATGACGCCTGATGATAAATTAATGAGAAAACTCCCATCACCTGGTGAGTAATTTTTTTCTAATTAAGTTAATCGGAATTTTTTTATTATAAAAGGAATGCATGCTCATTATTAAATATTTGTACAATACAGAAAAAAAATAGAAAGTTGGAGGACAAAAATAAAGCCTACAAGTGGGTAATTATAGTTCCAGAATTATTAGTCATTTTGACTGGGCACCGGTTAATCCATAAATTAGGATTTTAGAGTCAACTATAGTTCCACCTTGTTGTTTAACTACTTGTGTCTCCCCTAAGTCTATGCCACAGTTATTCATCACAATTCCCTAGAAGAAGGCAAAATTGCATCTTTCTGGACTTGAGGCCCACTGAAAATTCTGAGGCAAAACCACTCTCCTCAGAGTCACCTGAGACTCACCTCCTGGGATCTCTCCATTCAGGCCTCAGGGTCTCCCCTTATAGAACGCCTTCCCCAGTCCAGCTGCCTGGACAGCAGCTTTCATGGAGCACTAGAACTCTGACTTTTTCTTCACAATCACATTTCTTTTTAAAAATTTTTTAAAAGATTTTATTTATTTATTTGACAGACAGAGATCACAAGTAGGCAGAGAGGCAGGCAGAGAGAGAGAGGGAAGCAGGCTCCCTGCTGAGCAGAGAGCCTGATGTGGGGCTCGATCCCAGGACCCTGAGATCATGACCTGAGCCAAAGGCAGAGGCTTTAACCCACTGAGCCGCCCAGGTGCCCCCCCCATCACATTTCTTTAAATTTCTCTGAAATCTACTGTTTTTATAGAGTGTTCCATGTCTGACAGAATTTCTGGCAATTCATCTCTTTAGTCCCCTCTCTGCAAAGTGTGAACATTTCTACAAAAGGATGAAGGCAAAATAATAAAGCAAACATCAGGCCAGATTTTGGCTCAGGTACAGAAATCAAATATCCATCGACCTCCACTAAGTACTTACAACTCAGGAGGCAACAAATGAAAGAAGGTTCCTAAGCAGCCACACCCACATCACCCAGCCAAGGTCCCAACAGCCATGCGCCCTCTCTCTTGGTCACTCTTATTGGAACCCCCTTCAAGAAAATAAGATTTTTCAGTTTTCTTAGCTGTGAGGAGCCAACTGCAAGGTAACGGAGGATTCTGGTGCAAGGATAACAACCCAACGGACATGAAGGAAATAGAAAGACTATCAAAGTGTGGACACAAGAATTCAAAATGCACAGTATTCTGATGCCATTTTGTGGGGGGTAAACAGTTCTCTGCACCTCCTTGCCCCTTGATGTAGTACCACAGAATACAATTATAATGATGATGTTGAATGTGTTCTGTAGAGCACTGAGGAAAAAAAAAGGGAGAATATGTAACCCATTTTAGAAGTAATTTTTAAAAAATTTTCAGGGGACTATCTCAATTACATGGTAACATAATTACTATATAATTAAGTCTGAGACTTGGCTTCAGGAGACACATAGGACACTATGGCTATCATCTTATCTTGAAGGTATCCCAACAGAAAAACACTTAGTTCTTTTTTTGTAGCCAATAGAGTAGTAGTAAAATACTTTGAAGCATCTTGAAAAACAAAGTAAAATATATGTATTATAGCCCGATGGCTGTGACAAACTAATGGGCACTGTTATGCCCCAAAAATGGGTCCGTGATTAAAGGAGCGAGACTGATATAAAGCGAAGGTCAAGCAAAGCTTTAATTCGCGCCAAACATTAAGAATCTAACCGAACGTTCGGGGACGCACCTCTTACAAGAGAGGGTGACCCTTCCCTGTTTCACAGACTAGCTTTTAAGGGCAAAGGCCATGCGGTCGGGCCTGGCCACGCACAGGTGGCCAATGAGATTGTAACACACACAGGAAACTCCACAATGATGCTAGGTGACCAACTGAATTACAATTTACCCTAGTAGACACTTGAACCAGCCTATCACACCTTGGTTAGGATTGGTGCCAAAAGGTGCCCAAAGGGTGGGGCCCATACTCCTGGTAACTAGGGAGACAGTATGCATTCCCCCACTGATCGGATGTCTCCACCTGGCCTGACCCACCCTAGTATTTGAGCTTTGTTACCTGAGGCTGGTTTCCGGGACTTGTTTTAAGTAAATCCCCCGGGGGAAGGGGAGCAGGGACAGTTTAAGGGTTAAACAAGGTTATTGTTTAACCTCAATGGAAGCTTTTGGCTAAAATATAAAAATATAAAATAGGTCCTTACAGGCACAATGATAAAGACTCAGGCACAAGGAAGTTCATTTATTACAGAAATGGGTGGGGGAACAGGTCAGCCCTTCCCCACCAGGTGACCAGAGTCACACACTGATGGAGACTCCGCCATTTTCAAGAAGGGACTTTCAAGGGGCGCCTGGTGGTTCAGTGGGTTAAAGCCTCTGCCTTCAGCTCATGTCATGGTCCCAGGGTCCTGGGAACGAGCCCCGCATTGGGCTCTCTGCTCAGTGGGGAGCCTGCTTCCTCCTCTCTCTCTGCCTGCCTCTCTGCCTACTTGTGATCTTTGTCTGTCAAATTAATAAAAAATCTTAAAAAAAAAAAAAAAGAAGGGACTTTCGGGGCACCTGGGTGGTTCAGTCGGTTAAGCATCTGAGTCTTGATTTCGGCTCAGGTCGTGATCTCATGGTGGTGGAATGGAGCCTCTGTGTCAGGCTTCACACTCAGCAAGGAGTCTGCTTGAGGTTCTCTCTCCTCTCCCTCTGCACCTCCCCCTGCTCGCTCTTTCTCTCTCTCTCTCTCTCTCTCTCTCAAATACATAAATAAATCTAGGGGGGAAAAAAGGCAGGGACTTTAAAGGTCACTCTCGGTGGTTGTCTCCATTCCAGTCTACTGACAGGGGAAAAGGACATACAGTACTTCGACTCCCATTTCATTGGTTAAAGCACAGTCCCGTGGCTACACCCACCTGCAAGAAGGGTTGGAAATGCACTCTGCTATGTGGCCAGGAAGATGAGAAAATGGATTTTGAAGAACAGCTAGCTGTCTCTATCATAACTTGATTAGCCAAACTTAACAGTTAATTACCCTCCTTCAGAGTGGTTCAACTAGCAATAAACTTCTTCCCTTCGTTTATCTAGAAAAAGAAAAATTATCTACCCTCAACCATCTAACAAAAATGCTCTATATTTCCATTCTATGAGAGACAATACAAACAAGCAAAAGTTCATACATGAAATTTATGCATGGAGGGTATGTCTTGAATTTATTACAGATGTAGCCCAATCTCCTGTACTTTCTACATAAAACAATAAAATCACAGCATCTTAGAACTGGAAATGAAAATAGAAGTCATGTAACTCCATCCCTTCACTTTGTGGATAGGAACATGAGCATTAAAATCCTCTGTGATTTTCTCAAGATAACAAAACCAGTTCTCTTGTGACTGAGAACCCAAACTTGGAAATAATAATCGAAATGAAGAACTGAAACCCTGGGTTTCCAAAAGACCTTTAATCATTGAGGACACTAGGTCCATTCTAATGTCCTTGTAGGACTAATATATTTTTAGAAACATTTTCATCAACAAGAGTTGGAGTCAAAATGATTGCCTTTATGAATTGATTGAAGATCATGGATTAAAGATGACCACAAATTCTTTCCCAACCCTCCACTGAGAGGTGGAGACTCTTCCTCCCCTCCTCCCACAACCCCACCTTCCCTGATTCTGGTGTGGCCCTGTGACTGACTTTTTAATAAAATGCAGCACAGGTGTCAAGGTATAACTGCCAAGGCTGAGTCCCAAGTACTCAGCAGCTTCTGAGTTCACAGACTCAGCTACGTCTTTGAACCCAGCCACCATGCCGCAGAAAACTTAAAGCACGTGGAGGGCTTGTGGAGCAGGACTAAGCCATTCAGGTGGATACTAAGAGCTGCCTCCCAACCTCTAGCCCTACCCACTGCCAGCCAGGTAGATTGGCCTGCCTTGTAGGGCCCTGCCCAGGGTTGTAGAATCATGAGAAAATAAATTGCTGGTTTAAGCCCCTACCATCTGGGGTGGCTCGTGAAGCAGTGGTAAATGATTTAAGCAAATGGCTTCAGCATCCAGCTAAGAGAAGCTACACAGTCATTAATTTCATCCAACTTAGTAAAATACATTCTGATATTTGGGGCATAGGAGAAAATAGTGTTGAAATATTCCCTTAAATCCCAAGACATAAATGAGAGGGTGATTCATGTGATCACAATTGGTCAGCAGGGCTTTCCTTTTTCTTTTTTTTTTTTTAAGATTTTATTTATTTATTTGAGAGAGCATGAGTAGGGAAGAGAGGCAGAATGGAGAGGGAGAGGCCGACTTTCCCCCTGAGCAGGGAGCCTGATGTGGGGGCTCAATCCCAGGACTCTGGGATCATGACCTGAGCTAAAAGCAGACACTTAACTGACTGAGCCACCCCGGTGCCCCAGCAGGGCTTTCCAGTAAGGTGAGCAGACACTTGAGAAAAGGAGTGCATCAGTTGTGTGAAGTCAGAAAATGCAAAGGCCATGAGGCAGGAGAGAGGTTGGTGAAACTGAGAGGCATTTCTCTTTACCTGCACTACCTTGAGTTCAGATGGAGATGGAAAAGTTTGGGCTTCTTCTCTGTCAGCCCATGTATTCATCATTCATGCATACATTCAACGGTTATCTGTCAAATACCTGTAATGTGCCAGGCATCGTGACTGGGTCTGAGGATACATACAGTAATGAACAAGAGAGATAAGGGTTGGGATTAAGGTCAGGATCAACATATCCAGAGAAGAGAAAACTGGAACTATATAAGTAAGCAAATAAATAGATGAGATACTTTCAGATAGGTAAGATCTATAAAGAGAATCAAAAAGGATGAAATGACAAGAAGTGACTGGAAGGAGACTACTTAGATTTAAATCTCAGGGAAGGGCTCTCTAAGAAAGTGACATTGGTATGAGACCAAGATGACAAGAAGGTTATAGCCATGCAGATGTCTGAAAAAGAGTATTCCAGGCAGAGGGAACGACAAATGCAAATGTCTTAATCCAGGAAAGAATTTTGCATCATCATGAAACAGAGAGAAGGTCAGGGTGCCTGGAGAAAAATAAAGGAGGAAAGTAATATCAGATGAAGTCACAGACGGACAGGGCCAACTTCATGCAGAAACTTGTTAGCCATGACAGGTCTGAATTTGATTTTGAGTGCAGTGGAAACCCACTGAAGGGTTTTAAGAACAGGAGCTCCTCAATCTGATTTGTGTTCTTAGAATGTCACACTGGCTACCATGGGAGGGTGAGAGGGCAAGTCTAAGGGAAAGATGATGGTAGCTTCGAGTAGGGTTGTATCTGCAGCAATAGAAGGAAGCATGCATGTCTGAAATAGGCTTTAGGTATAGGGTCATTCAGACCTCCCAGTGGGCTGAAGGTGGGAATGAAGGAAAGAGAGAAAACACCAAGGACCATTATACAATTAACTTGAACTGGGGTGACAGAGGTCCCACTTATTGAGATGGAGATGACTGTAGTAAGGTGGGAGGAGTGGTTTCCTGTAGCAGGAAACCAAGAGCATTGTTTTGGTCATGTTAAGTCCAGAACTCATTAGATATAGACATGAATATGACAAGTAAGCAATGCGGTTTTTGAGTCTGGGGTTCAATGGGAAGGGCATAGCTGGAAGAGTGGAATTCATTGGCCATAGGATGGTATTTAAAGTCTTAACAGTGGATGAAGATTCCTAGGAAGAGACTGTAAAGTGAAAAGAGAATGAAGTTCAAAACCAAGCCCTGGGGGATTCCAACATTAAGGGCTCGAGCAGAGAACACATCAACGAAAGATAATGAAAAGGGTCAGTCAGTGATCTAGAAGGGAAACTAGACACCCTGTGGGGTCAGAAGCCAAGAGGAAATATTCTAAAGAAGGAACGCCTGGATGCATTGGACAATTTTTAAAGCTCAGGTAAGAGTTAGTTGATCTTGCCACCGTTCAGGATCAAAGCCTGGTTCTTCTTTGTCACCCTCCCCACATCCAATCTAACCACAAATTGGACGAATTTTCACCACTTCCAAGTCACCTTCTCACATGGATTGCTGAAATTGCTCCTTAACTGGTCTCTCAACTTCTGCCTTGGCTTCCTGTGCTTGTTATCTATTGCTCCATGGAAATTAGCCAAAAAAATGAGCAGCTTAAAATAAGTATTTATTATCTCTCCATCTGTGTGGGTCAGGAATCCAGGAGTGGTTTAGCCAGGGTAGACCTGGCTCAGGGCTCTTTGGCATCCTCTTGATGCTAACCTCATCAAGATGTCATCCGAAGGCTTGACTGGAGGATCTTCCAAGATGGCTCATTGACAGGGCTGTTTCCACAGGACCTCAGTTTCTCTCTGGCTCCTGGTAGGAGGACTCTGCTTCTTTCCACATGGGTTCTCCATAGGTTACTTGAGTATCCTCATGGCATGGCAACTGGCTTCCCCCACAGCAAGTGAACTAAGAGAGAGAAGGAGACTACACTCCATCTTCCATTTAATCTCCAAAATCACGCATCATCACTTCCACCACTTGTGCTTGTGAGAAGTGAGTCACTAAATGCAGTCCCATTCGGGGGAGGAAATTAGGCTCTACTCTTTGAAAAGAGGAGCATTAAAGCATTTGTGGGCACATATTTTGAAACCACAACTCTCCTTTATAATCTTTTCTCAAAGACAGAAGCCAGAGCGATCACTTACGTCAATTTTCTCGGCGGGTGAGGGCTCAAGCCCGGGCCTAGGGCCTCGGCAGGCCCCATCTGCCATCACCAGGAGGGGAGCCTTGGAGGCTAGGAGCAGGGGGCAGCGGCCTGGCATGCGCCTGACTTACGGAGGGCTTTCTGGTGGTGTTTGAGTCACAACCTTTCGGCTTCTCATTTCACTCAAGTAAATGCCAAATTCTTACAGTGGGCTTTAGAGTCCTTATGTTCTAGTGCTCCTGCAACCTCTCTCACCTCACTTCCTATCCCTTCTCCCTTATTCTTTCCACTCCAACTGTTCCAGCCTCCTTGATGTTCCTGCTACCTCCTCAGGGACTTTGCATTTCCTGTTCTTCTGCCTGAAATGCAGATCCTCCCAGATGCCCAAGTGGCTCATTATGTCATTTTACATAGGTTTTTACCGAGGTGGCACCACCTCAGGGAGATCACCCCACAGCACTCAATTTAAAACTGCCACTCTCCAACTTTACTCCAGAGCATGAATCCCATCCACCATCCTATATGTTTTACCTAATTATTTTCTTTTGCGTCTGTCTCTTCCCACTAGCAAGAAAGCCCATTATGGGCAGGAATGTTTGTTTTTGTTCACTGCTGCAAACCCAGTGTCTGGAGCAGTATCTGGCACAGAGAAAGCACTCAACGAACATCTCCTGAATGCTTGTAGCCAGAGGTAGACAACAGCGGAGGAATCAAGCTTCCACAATGAAAGTCTTCTCTGGTCCTCAGGTGTTTATATCAATGAAGGTCTTTGGAGTCAGATGAGGCTGGATTTGAAACCTGACTATGCTGCTTATTTGATGTGTGACCTTGGACAAGTCACTCAGTTTCCAGAAGCCCCAGTTTCCCGATACATAGAACAGCACTAGTGATATTTCTGTCATCAGGTGGTTGTGAGGATTAAAAAAGCTCATCCATGAAAAGCACTTGGCCCGTGGGTGCTCAGTGGAAGCAGCTAATCTCCCAATCAAGTTTGAATTAAATGCGAGACTTAATTGTCCACGATGAAACTTTTGAAGTAAAGAAATTCCAGATACTTGTTCCACCCAGATGTAGACCAGTGATTCTGAATGGAGTTGATTTCCCCTCCAAGAAGACATTGACCATGTCTGGATACATTTTGGATTGTTGCAAATGGGGAATATCACTGGTACCAAGTGGGGCAGAGATGAAGGATTTTCCTAAACATTCTGCAGTGCACCAGACAACATCTCCCTCAACCCCAACAATGAGTTATTTGCCAAAAATATCAACTATGTCAAGATTAAGGAACTCCAAGTAGAAATACTGTGAGAATGAAACTATTTAAAGAAGTCACTTCGGGGCGCCTGGGTGGCTCAGTGGGTTAAAGCCTCTGCCTTTGGCTCAGGTCATGATCCCAGGGTCCTGGGATGGAGCCCCACATTGGGCTCTCTGCTCAGCGGGGAGCCTGCTTCCCCCCTCTCTCTGCCTGTCTTTCTGCTTACTTGTGATCTCTCTCTGTGTGTCAAATAAATAAATAAAATCTTAAAAAAAAAAAAAAAAAGAACTCACTTCATCACTCCCTCAAGTCTTCCCCTGACTCCCTCAGACTCTCCTTCTACCTTTCACCAATTATCCTCCAAATTTCTACTTTTATTGAAAACCCCATGAACACTGAGGATTCTCTAAGGAATATAAACACAGTCATCCTCACAGAGGCAAGTTTCACTACAACAAATATGGTCATGGTCAAAAACTACCTCACGGTCACTTTTGCTGACCTCTCTGCCTAGAGCACTCCTCCCCAGGTGTTTTCTTGGATTACTTCATGACTCCCTAATGCTTGTGAACTTCATCTCCTCAACTGCTATTTCCCAAAGAGACCTTCTCTGAGCATCCTTTCAAAAATAGCCCCACCCTGTCATTCTCTAGTCTCTGCCTTATTTGTTTCTCAGAGCCCCTGATGTGACACCTCATGCTTATTTGCTTGGAATGGAAGGTCTTCCAAAGAAGGATTTGGGTCTTCTTCATGACCATCCCCAGGGCCCATAACTGTGCTTGACATATTATGGCTGCTTGGGGAATATTTGTGGAATAAATGAAAAAAAAAATTTCTGGAGGTCACCTGGTTGGATCAGTTGGTAGAGTTTGTGACTCCTAATCTCAGGGTTGTGAGTTCAAGCCCTATTAAGTAAGCTCTTAAAAAAATGTTTCTAAGTCAGATACAATGATTCCCATAGTTCATATTTAATAGCCATATTTAATAGTGCAATTATTTCCTCAAGTGTAAAAAATGTATTTAAGTCTCTTAGAGTTCTCAATAATAGAATCTGACCTTTGTCAGGGAGTCCCATGGGGAGACAAAGACTGATAGAACTGACCCAGATCTTGGGCTTTCCAGCCCCAGTTCGGATTCTGACGGTTACATTCACCAAACGAGGAAGTGTGGGTGTGAATGCATGCAAGAGAGGGAGGGAAATTTTGGAAAAATCCAGATAGTAGGCTTGCTTAAATATTAACAACACCAACGGCAATAATAATAGCCACCATTCATTAAGCAATACTAGCTGCCTGACACTATGCTTGGAATCTTAGCATACTATATTATTTCATCCAATCCCCTTTACAGCCTATTAAGGTAAGGTATCATCATCCCATTTTTCAAATGATATAAAGCCCTAATGAAGGGCAGCAACTTGCTACAACACACATGGCTAGCAAGCTGTGGGTCTGGAGTCAGAACCTAGGCCTCTGACTCTAAAACCCATCTTATGGGGGTGCCTGGGTGGCTCACTGCGTTAAAGCCTCTGCCTTCAGCTCAGGTCATGATCCCAGGGTCCTGGGATCGAGCCCCACATTGGGCTCTCTGCTTAGCAGGGAGTCTGCTTCCTCCTCTCTCTCTGCCTCCTTCTCTGCCTGTGATCTCTGTCTGTCAAATAAATAAATAAAATCTTAAAAAAAAAAAACCATCTTACATATTTCATCACTATGCAAACACCAACTCTGGCCCCAAACTGAACCAGGGGGAAATCCGCAAATAACAAAGAACCATTCGCAGTGCAGCAAAATGGGTTTTTTTCCTTTTGTTCTCTTTTTTGTTGTTGTTTTGAACAAAAGGTTCAAAATCTTGTTTGAACAAAATGTTCTCTTATAATGAATTCTTCTAACCATCTCAATTTTACAGGACCATACAAAAAAGTTTGGACAATTTTATCAAAATTGGTTTTTAAATAGTACAATGTTCTTTTTAAACTGAGCATTTTACAGATTGTGTCCAATGTAGGAGAAGCTCTGCCAAAAAAAATGGGACCTCCTCACAGTCAGGGATTGCTTCCTGGAAGGAGAGACCAACTTATTTCCTTCCAGCCCCCAGGGATGGCCCAGGGCCTGGCAAAGCAGAAGATCAGCCAAGGCCTCGTTTGCCCCCTTCTGCTGCTCCTTCCCTTTCCTCTATAAATCCAGAGGCCTGGTCTTGAAGGCCTCCTTCCAGGACACATGGCCCTGAGGTAAGCACTTGCTAAGCATACCACAAAGCTTGGTCCTGGCCTCCACCTTCCCTTCAATCCATTCAGGCAGGGGCTACTGGTTACCTGCTCCTTGCTCCTTGGCCCCCCCAAAGGTTTGGTTCAAGTTGAGCTGCCTTTCAAAACACAGCTGCTTCTGCTTTGTGGCTACTACTTCTGCTATTTCTTGCCAATTATGAGTGATTTAAGCTGCCCTTGAGGCCTTGTTGGACTGTGTCTTCTGCCTACCTGCTCCTGCCATAATCTCCCAACAGCACTGGTTAAGGAAAAGTTGACTAAAGTCCAACCTCTCCTTTTACTACCACGGCAAAGACTAGTCAATATGCTAAACGTGCTTGCAGAGCTCGTTGGTTATGTACAGTTCTAGGATTCCCAACCTGAACTTGTTTTGCTAGAAATTATAATTTGTATGGACCCCATAGCTCTCTTTTTTACCCTCTGGTATAAAATCAATGCCATTTCAAGGTTACTTAGTTGATCACAATTATTGGATGGATTGCATGACTTTCTACCCACGTAAGGATTTCTAATACGGCTTTCAGCTGGAAATCAGAGCATGTCTTCCTTCTACTTGGAAAGCAGAAAGAGAGTAGAACATATTCATGTTATATTTGATATTGTTATGGTGGTTTGTACTTTTCAAAACTGTTTCTTACATTGATCTCAGTAATAAGAGAAAGACTGTAAGTTTCCCGAGGGCATGGACCATCTCTATCTTATTCATCATAATAGAGTAGGTATTTCAAATATGTTTGCTGTATGAATGGTTCATCCTGGATTAGAAGCCAGGAGTCCTGATTTCTAGCACTGGCTTATTCATAGTCTAAGCCAGCACCCTGCAAGAGAAATAGAACATAAGCTACATACTACTTAGAATTTTCTAGTAGTTACATTTTTTAAAAAAGATTTTATTCATTCATTCGAGAGGGAGAGAGAGACAGGGAGAGCACAAGCAGGGGGAGAGGCAGAAGATCAGGGAGAAGGAGACTTCCCATTGAGCTGGGAGCCCAATGCAGGACTGAATCCCAGGACCCCCGGGATCATGACCTGAGGCAAAGACAGACACATAACCATCTGAGCCACCCAGGTGCCCCAGTAGCTACATTTTTAAAGTAAAACAGTAAATATATTTCAATAAACATTTTTACTTAATATTTCCCAAATATTGGGGCACCTGGGTGGCTCAGCCATTAAGCAGCTGCCTTCTGCTCAGGTCAAAATCCCAGGGTTCTGAGATCGAGCCCCACATGGGGCTCCTTTCTCAGCAGGAAGCCTGTTTCTCCCTCTCCCATTTCCCTTGCTTGTGTTCCCTCTCTCGTTGCATCTCTCTCTGTCAAATAAATGAATAAAATCTTAAAAATATATATATATATCCCAAATATTGTCTTCCTATCGTGTAATTCACATAAAAATTATTAATAAGATACATACTTTTCTTTATATAAGTCTTGAAAATTCAGGGTCTATTTTATAGTTACATCTCAATTTGGACTAGTCACTTTTTAAAAATAGACTTTGTTTTTTACAGCAGTTTTAGGTTCACAGCAAAATCAAGCAGATGGAGGAGCGCCCGATGGCTCAGTCAGTTCAGCATCTGGCTCTTGATTTTAGTTCAGATCATGATCTCAAGATCCTGAGATGGAGACCTGCATCAGGCTCCATGCTCAGTGGGAAGTCTGCTTGAGATTCTCTCTCTCGCTCTGCTCCTCTGCTAAAATAGATAAATAAATCTTTTTTAAAAAATCAAGCAGAAAGGGCGCCTGGGTGGCTCAGTTGGTTAAGCAACTGCCTTCGGCTCAGGTCATGATCCTGGAGTCCTAGGATCGAGCCCCGCATCGGGCTCCCTGCTCGGCAGGGAGTCTGCTTCTCCTGATGACCTCTCTCCTCTCATGCTCTCTCTCTCTCTCAAATAGATAAATAAAATCTTTAAAAAAAAAAAAATCAAGCAGAAGGTATGAAGATTTCCCACATATTCCCTGACTCCACACATGGACAGCCTCTCCTACTACCAACCACTTGCTCCAGAGCAGTACTTCTGTGACAGTTGATGAACCTACAAGGACAAATCATCATCATCCCAAGTCTATGGTTTACATAAGGTGCATTCTGTGGATTTTTGACAAATGTATAGTGACATGTATCCACCATTATAGTATCATACGGAGTGGTGTCCTGCCCTAAAAATACCCTGTGCTCTGCTTATTTGTCCTTCTCTCCCTGCTAACCCAGAGCAACCACTGACCCTTCTACTATTTCCATAGTTTTGCCTGTTCCAGAATGTCATATAGCTGAAATCATAGACTATATAGCCTTTTCAGATTGGCTTCTTTTACTTAGTAATACGCATTTAAGCTTCTTCCATGTCTTTCAATGACTTGATAGCTCATTTCTTTTTAGTGCTGAATAATATTCCATTCTTTGTGGACATTTACCCCAGTTTACATATCCATTCATCTAATGAATGGTTGCTTGGTTGCTTCCAAGTTTTAGCATTTATGAAGAAAGCTGCTATAAACATATCTGTACAGGTTTTTGTGTAGACATGAGTTTTCTACTCATTCAGATGAATACTAAGGAACACAATCACTGGATCCTTTTGTAAGAAACTACTTAAATTACTAAACTGTCTTCCCAAGCGGCTGCATCATTTGTCATTCCCACCAGTAGTGAACAAGTTCTCCTATTGTGCCACATCCTCACCAGCACTTGGTGTTGTCTATGTTTTGAATTTTAGCCATTTTAGTAGGTGTGTAATAATATCTCACAATTGTTTTAATTTGCAATTGCCTAATGATACAATGTCGAACAATTTTCCTATGCCTATTTGCCATCTGTGCATCTTTGGTGAAGTGTCTGTTCGTGTCTCTCGCTCATTTTTTCGTCTTCTTAGGGTTGTACGTCTTCTTATTGTTGAGTGTATGTCTTAAGTAATAGTCCTTTATCCAAATATGCCTTACAAACATGTTCTCCTGATTTGTGCCTCGTCTCATTTTCTTGACACGCTAGCCCATTTCAAATACTCAGTGGTACTCTGTAGTCATAGTACCCTATAGTACTAGCAGCTACTGTGTTGGACAGCACAGCTTTTGGTAAATTGCCCTGGTAATTGGATGCAGCCACTTAACCTGTGAGATGGGGTATCCAAGAGGAAATACTTAATTGGTGTTTGAATTCAAGATGTTGGATTTCAGAAGAGAAGTTCAGGCAGAATTTAAAGACTTGGGTTATCACTAGTGAAATGGTAGCTGGTATTCACAAACGATGACACTACCCAAGAAGAGTACTGACTGGGAAGAGAAGAGGATCTAGAACTGATTTTCAAATAACATCCCCATTTTGGATGGTGAGGAAAATTCTCAAATTCAGAATATCTCCAAGTCGTTTCATTATTTCCCCCACATCTTCTCACTCACTCACCAGTTTGTACAAGCTGGAGTTCCAGAAGTCATCTTCAGCTCCTCCCTCAGCTTCTAGAGCTCATCTGAGGCCAACTCCTTCTGCTGACTGTATATCCTAAATTGCTCTTGCATCTGTCCCCTACTGTCATCCTCATTTCATCATCTCCACCTGGATCACTGCCATCGTTCCCTAACTGGCCTCTCCATCTCCAGTCAGGCCTCACTCTAATGTATTCTGCACACTGATGCCACAGTGATCATTTAAAAGGTAAATCTGATCATGTCACTCCTGGCTTAATCCTTCAATGACTCCCTGTTACATTCATAACGAAGTCTCACTTCAACATGGTGTTCAGGCTTTCATGCTCACTTCATGTAAGCTCCAACTGAGGTCCAAAACCACTGGTTCTCACACTCTCTCCTGATTGCTCTTACATACTTGTTCCTGCTACACACTGAACGTTTGTGTCCTCCTCAAATTCATACATTGAAGTCGTAATCCCAATGTGTTGGTACTCAGAGGTGGGGCCTTTGGGAGATAACTGGGGTTAGATGAGGTCCTGAGGGTGGTGCCCCCATGATGGGATTAGTGCCTTTATAAGACCAGAGACTTCTCTATCCACCACAAGAGGATAGAGCAAGAAAGTGGGCATGTGCGAGCCAGGAAAAGGGTTCTCACCAGACATCGAATCTTCTGGCACCTTAATCTTGGACTTCCCAGCTTCCAGAACCATGAGAAATAAATGTTCATTGTTTAAGCCACCCAGTCTGTGGTGTTTTGTTATAGCAGGCCAAGGTGACATGTTTCCCTGGGCCTTCTACCCACACCCCCTCTCCCTCTCCTCCTTTTCCACCTGGGTGACTCCAGCCTTTTGCTTTAAGACTTGGCACAGTGTCCTCTGTTCCAAGTGGCTTTCTCCAAGCTGTCCCATACTAAGCTGGGTGTGCCTCCTCTCTCCTTCCAGATCACCATGTGTGTGCCTTTAATAGGATTTTGCAAGTGTTGTAAATTCATTTGTCTCGATACCTGGACTGTGGACTCCCTGAGGTTGTCATCTCTGTACCCCCAGAAACTTGCCCAGTGTTTGGCAAAAGGTATTTGATAAATTTTATGGAATAAAAGACCAGCAGAATTCCCCCCCCAGTACCCTGAGATGAATCAGGCAGGGCTTTCTCATAATCTTACCCAAGGAATTTCTTGAGTTAAACTGTTGGGTGAAAGGAGGAAGTAGCCCCAGAAGTATTGGAGGAGTGAAATATGCTTAATGTTAATTGGTAATGGTTAGGATTTTTATGACTTTGTTATGAGTTACGATCAAATTAAGGAGTTTGATCATAAAGAGTTAACATCTGTCGTTAAACAAACCCCGCAACATGCTCTGTGTACACTCCCACTTCCTGTTGTCCCCTTATCTGACATTTCAAAGTGGAGTCCCATACACTTCTAGTAGGTTCTCGGTCCCATTTGGTGGACCATGTATTTTGATGTGGGGCATGCCTTGGAGGAACTCTTGAGTCCACAAATAAATTCCCTCTTGGAGGCTTTGGAGATAGAATGTCTTACTTTAGTGGAGACCTAGAGAAATTTCCAGAACCAAGGGAGACCTTCTTGTAGAGAATTCACTTCAGCCCACCCTGGGTAACAGGGTAACAATTATTTTGGACTGACCCGGTGGGGATCTGGTTTTCAGCCAGCATCAGAGGAAATTAAAGAAGGAAATTACTAGGTCGAAATGGCCAGACAGGAATCTGTTTGGGGTGTCCCTTGGTGTAGTGATCCATCTCACCCAGGGATTCCTGGTTGCCACCTGGTAATGACCTCTGTCCAGGGAAGCCTTTCTCTTCTCCCACCCTCCATACACCACCCCCCGCTTACCAGTATCAGCCATAATTCCTTGTTCAGTTGTCTTCCTGCTCTCCAGTGCAGGATCTTGCCCTCTATTTGGAGAGGAGGGGTAGTAAAGTATTAAGAACTTGGGTACTGGAGTCTGAACTGAGTTTGAGTCCCGGTTCTGCCAGGGACTAACTGTAGGCAAATGATTTGAGGTCCATGCACCTCAATATCTTTGTATCAATTTCCTGCAGCTATTGAAACAAATTATCACATATTTGGTGCCTTAACATAACAAATATTTATTCCCTCACAATTCTGGAGGCCAGAAGCTGAAAATCAGTCTCAGTAGACCATCAACCAGGCCACACTCTCTCTGGAGGCTCTAAGGGAGAGTTCTCGCCCTGACCCCCCAGCTTCCGGTGGCTACGCACGGACAGTCTGTTTCAACCCCTTCCGCTGTGGCCCCATCACCACCTCCTGTTCTGTGTGTATCAGATTTCCCTCTGCCTCATCATATGAATCTTATCGGAGGATAAATATGATGGCATGTGGGGCCCAATGGATAATCCAGGGTAATCTTCCATCTAAATAGCTTTAACTTAATCACAGGTGCAGAGACCCTTTCTCCAAGTGAGGTAACATTTACAGGTAGCCGAGATGACGGTTTAACATCTCTGGAGCCACCACCACATTTCTCAGCTGTTAAAATGGACATATTGATTGTTTTTGTTGGAGTTCTCCCCTGGAAAGTAGGCCTGAGACAAGGACTCCTGCATGTAGAATTTGGGGGGAAGCGATCACAGGGAACAAGAGGGGAATGAGGGAGAGTACAATGGGGAAGGAGGGCCAGTCCCCAGAAGCATACCTTATTGAGCTGGGCTCCTGTGCACAGCTGGGGCTCCATCCTGCGGAGGACCCCTCCCCCCGCCCCCAGAACTGTGTTGAAGGACCTTAGAGCTGTCCTTTTGAGGGATAGAAAAGGGAGCACTTATCACGTGGCTTTGGCCCCGTGGGCATCTGGAGGCGGTGACACCCCAGAGCAGAAAGCAGGACAGAAGCAAAGCAACTACCCCAAGGTGCCACTGGGCTACACCTATAGGAAGCTGGTTGTCACCTATAGGAAGCTGGTTGTTAAGCTGGCGGGACTTAAAAGAGAAGTGAAGCAGCAGCTAGCTGAGGCGTATGATCAGTGGTCCTGTACATCAGGTGTTGGTGAAAGGGTTAAATGCAGCAATGTGTATATCACATGGTAAATACTTGAAAAATATTAGCCATCATTTTCATTGCTTACTTGTTCTTAGACCCACGTGGCATAATGCCTAGCATATGGGCTGTTCTCAATATATGTTTGCTGGCTGGCTGATGAATGGATGGAAAGCAGGGAGGGAGGAGGGGAGGAAGGAAGGTAGGTAGGAGGGAGGGAGGAAGGGGTGACAGACAAAAGCAAACACTCTAATCCATGTTCTGAAAAAACTTGTTTGGTATTTTAATTAGGTTGTTAAATGTGGGTGACATTGAGTCTCACCTGGTGAATACAACAGAACACGGGCCTAGCACCCAAGTTTTAAGCTTTTTTCTTTTAACCTAACTGGTTCGTTTTTTTTTCTTCCACTCTAAAGTTCAAGGAGACTTTCTCAATTCACTTAGAGTTTTCATTGCCCCAGGACCATTTTGAGATTCTGATCTCCCCTATTTTGCTCCAGCTGTGAATAAATTCAAGACCTCAAGTTGTGTCCTGCTGGAAGTGACCTAACTTTCAATCCTGGGCTGAAATATTTTCTTGAGACACACTATTCATACTCTAATTCTGGAGTACAGGATTACAGGTTAGCAGGGTGCCAACAGCCTTTAGGAAGAGAATGTAGACTGACTCCTATCACCATTATCCTCCTCCTGCCTCTTATAAACAAACCCTTTGTGCTTCACTAGATGCTTACAAGGCAGTAACCCCTGTGTTGGGTGCTAAGAATAAAAGATTCACTTTCATACCCATAATGAATGTATGTTCTCTTTGGGGAGTTAGTATCGTTCCATAAAAATAATATTGTTCCATAAAAGTTGTTCCATAAAAAAACTTATACTAAAGCCTGTTGAATGCTTCTGATGAAACTCTAGAAGTTCAGGGATAAGGGGGGAGTTTTCACAAGTTACTGTAGCTCATCGAGTCTTACTGAAGGATGGAACAAGCTTGAGCCTTAAGGGAAGGGTAGAGCTTGGATACTTGGAAAGAGGACAGGAGAAAGCAGTTCCAGGCATGAGGAAGCGTGTGGGCTAGGAACTCGTAACTCTCCTCGGGGAGATTTTAGGCTGATGAGTTTGCCCACGAGATAGAGAAGAGCGAGTACTGTTGCTCTTCCACCCATCGCAGCTCAAGGAGGAAATGCTGCTACCCAGAGCTGAGCCAGGCCACCCATTTCTGATCCAGTGGCTACAGTGCCAAGAACAACTTAATTCAGGATTGAGGCTAGTGAGATCACACTTGGCTAACTTTCCTCTAGCCAGATCATGGTTGGCTGATGCTCCCTGGCAAGAGTGTTAGGAATGAAATCCCTCTTCTTTTAATGTTTTAACCCTATGTTTTCCATCTTTCCTGCCTCTGCCTAGTTCTGCAATGGAAGAGAAGGGTTACCCTCTTGGGTTTCCTCATATCTCCATCTGTTTAGTCAACACGTATTTATTGAGCTCCTACTATATGCTTTACTCAGTGGTAGGCCCTGGGGAGTCAATGGCGAGCCAAAACAACCACGGGCCTTGCACCTGTAGAGCTAAAGGTGTAGTGATGTAGATAGTTGCCAATCCGAGGACCCTCCAGTAAATGCAAAATCACAGCTGTGGTGAATTCACAGAGTTTCTGGATGTGTTGATATGGGGGTTACCTAGAGAGGCCAGGTGGGACCTAAGGAAGGGACAATCGGGATGAGGTCTGTAGGACACCAGGCTAAGCTAAAGTTAACCAGGTGAGAACGTGGGGCAAGACCATTCCAGGCAGATGCCCTGTAGTGGAAGAGGGTGCAGCTCATTTGAGGAACCAAGAGAAGGTCAGTGAGATGGGAATGTAAAGACTCAGGGGAGGGAGGGCAGTGTGGGTTTGGAGAGGCAGACACGGCCTAACAAGGCCATGCTTTGTGGTCCGTGTCACGGATTTTGGCCTTTTAGCCTGAGAGTAATGAGGAGCCATCAGAGCCCCAAGTTGATGCCGCTGGGGAGCGACAGGGTTGGCTGCCTGACTGGAGTGGAGTTAGCATGAGTTCTGCCAGCATTAGCAAGCTCGATTATCAGACTTCTGGTAGCAAAATATAAAATTATTCCAAGTTAGTCAGGCACTAACAGCTGGGTACTATCACGGAGACTGCAAGTAACTCCGGCTGTCTATCTTTCTAGGGCAGCATCATGGTTCCACGGGTCATGGATCTGGTTCCCTCTGTTAGGTCACTCTCATCCACATGGTCCAAGACGGCCCATTGTCACCCGCAGAACAGCATTCCATGCAGCGGGGAGGGAGAAAAGAGGCCACAGAAGTGTACGACTACTCTTTCAAGGGCATCACCTAGAAATTGCCCACACCATTTTTGTTCATGTCCCATTGACCACAGTTAATGTTCTTGGCCTCTCCTAGCTATGGGGAAGCTGGGAAATGAGGTCTTTCTCCTAACTAGCCCTGGACCTGCAGCTAAAAATTCTACCACTTCTCCCAGAGAAGGGAAAATAAATCTGGGGGGAAAGTTGGCAGCCTCTGCCCCAGGTCCTTTAAAGATCACCCAGCACCAGGTCAAGGAATAGAGATTATAAAGCTGAGGGGCCCCCAGGAATGCCCCTCAAGTGGCGCTCAAACTTAGCTCCATGTTAGAATCACCTGAGATGGTATTAAATCCCTCAGCCCTCCTGTCTCATCTCTTCCCAATTAAATCAGAATCTCAGAGAACTAATTGCTGGTGTGTCTTAAAACTCCCCGGGTGCTCGCAATGTGCTGTCAAGGTTGAGGAACACTGGCTGAGTGGAAGAAAGAGAGAGGGCTTCACAGACACCGCCAAAGTAAGATGGTATGCGATCTGAGAAGGAGAAAGGCGCTTGCCTCTGGGGGTACCCAAGAACCCCTTAAAGAGACAAGGGTCATCGGAGACTGGCCAGAAGAAGGGACACGCAAGCAGTGTCTTAGAAGATCAGTGGCAGTCTGCCAGGCACGCTTGGTTGGGACGGGCATTCTGCTAGAGCAAGGAGTATACACAAAGGCACAGGTCTGTGAATGAGTTTTGGAATTCTAAAAGTAAGTGGGAAACTTGTCCTCTAATTATACTACGTTCTCACGCTTGCAGCCATCGACAAGTCAGAACCCTGCTCCTAGTACCTGGAAGCAACTTCTAGTCTGCAAACGGCCAAATACTGAACATATACTTATTCCTCCACTACTGCCTATAAAACTTAGCCTTGGGGGGCGCCTGGATGGCTCAGTGGGTTAAAGCCTCTGCTTTCCGCTCAGGTCATGATCCCAGGGTCCTGGGATCGAGCCCCACATCGGGCTCTCTGCTCCTCGGAGAGCCTCCTTCCTCCTCTCTCTCCCTGCCTGCCTCTCTGCCTACTTGTGATCTCTGTCTGTCAGATAAATGAATAAAAATCTAAAAAAAACCAAAAAACTTAGCCTTGGGGTGCGTGGGTGGCTCAGTCGGTTAAGCGTCAGCCTTTGGCTCAGGTCGTGATCCCACGGTCCTGCTTAGTGGGGAGCCTGCTTCTCCCTCTCCTACTTCCCCTGCTTGTGTTCCTTGTCTTGCGGTGTCTCTCTGTCAAATAAATAAATAAATAAAATCTTAAAAAAAAAAAAAAAAACCCAACACAGAAAAACACTTAGCCTTGTAGGTTCCTGGGGCTACCTTTGAGGGCCCCTGAGCTAAGGTGACAGGGCAATGGCACCAACCAAACAGAATGGATGCAACTAGATCCCCTGCTGGGCTCTTCTTTAACCCTTTAGTTGCTGCAACATGGGGAGATGATGGGCTGAGAAGGCTGGGTTAGCAGAGATGCACTTGAGGGGCTCAGACATTTGAGCAAATGATACGGCCATTCAGTTGCTTCCTGGCTTCACGTTAGCCCTGCGCAGGGGGCCTTACGGAGCTTCAGAAAACCAGTTATTATTCCAGTCACATGCAAGATGTCCATGAGGCCGAGAGATGTGACAACCACTACCAAAGCAGAGATAGGGCAAAGGACAGGGATGACAAGGTGGAACACTAAAGCATTCATCAGTAGGGGAAGGAATCCAGATGAAGGACCATAGGGCAGGAGTAAGAAAAGAGGGAGGCAGGCATGGCAAAAGTCAGAGACAAAACAGGCCCATGAAATGCTGTAGTCTGAAGCTCTGGGTATCAAATCCTCTAAAAATATTTCTCCGCAGCCCTCTTCAGTCCTTTCCAACATCTGACCCAGACTGAGGTGATGCAAAATGGCAGGAACCAAACTTCTGGTAGGGCTGGAGTTTTCTGGCTCAATCTCCGATGACTCAGGGGAGGGGAGAAGAGTGAAGCGAGGAATGCGCCCGACCCGCCTGTCACCCATGAATGCTCACAGCTGGCCCAGAAGAGGAAGGTCCAGGAAAGAGTACTTATGTCAGGCTTGGCTTTGGCCCCTTATCCAAAATGAGAAGTGGACAATAGGAGGCCATTGTGTATCCAATCAACTCTCAATTATCCAAGGGCAGATTCTCCACTCTGTGGGTCCCCCCCTACTTCCTTTGAGTTCCCTCCAGCTGTCTGCCCTTTGACCGGTTTCCTGCCCATCAGAGAACCACAGTCAGAGGGTGGGCAGGTGGAGGAAAGGGCAAGGGAAGTAAAATTCAGATCAGTCTTTTTATAGCTGTTCCTTAGACTCTGTTGCAAAAGGAGAAGACTCATTGGTTAAACCAACATTCGGTTTATTTGGGGTTTTAATTTATCAGGGCTCTGCCTCATTCTTCATTAGCATGGATAATTGGTAATTGGCTAAGTGATATTTATTCCATCTCTGGCGCCTCAGCCATTGTAGCTGCCTTGTTTCATTTTCAAAGTCGTCTGCATTAGTAAACGCTATATTGAAATGATTTTCTTAATGCACTTAGAGCTCTGCTATCTTAGCATAAAACCTACATCTGCATTCCCTATTTGGAGGAGGGCGGGGGAGTGTGGAACCGGTGGGAGCCACCCTACATACAGGGGACAAGTATCTTTTGGAATATTTCAGTTAAACACCATACAGTTACATTTATCTCACTTCCAAATGGAAGCAGTCCAAAGCTGAAAGAGATCAGTGTGGGCAGTTTTTAAAGACCCCTCCGAGGGGATCTTTGTGAGGTCGGGGTGAAGGCAGAGCAGATTTCCCAATTCCTCTCCCATCACTGCCCCCCTTAATTCAGACATCTTTGTTGAGCCATCTACATAAAACAAAGGTAATGCTTTTCCTCGTTGGAGTTTAAAAAGTTGAACCCACTCCTGTCTGTACAGAAAAAAATTCACTAAGTTTGGAGGCACCATTCGGGTTTACAGAAGCATTAAAATGAAATATAATGGGGCAAACCGCGGCAGACAGGTGACTCGGTTTTTCTACTGGGCTATGGTAGGAGGGAAGCAGAATTTACATTCTGGAATTAGAGAGAAACCCATTGTGGGTTTGGGGGGTACTTTTTAGTACGGAATATTCTGTAGTGTTTTGAATTGTTTAAAGTTATATATATATTTTTTAAAGGAGTAGAACCAGCCTAATTCCTAACCAGCAAGGAGTTAGGCTGAGATGTAGGCAAGTTGAGCACTCTCGCTTTGGATCTGGACTCCAGCAGGTTGGCTGTGACCCTCGCTGAGGTGTTGCCTTGGAGCACAGACCTGCCATGGAGGGGCGGGGTGATATTTTGCAGGGGGCCTGATCTACTCCTAGAAGCTCTGGTTTTGGCCCTTAACTTTGTCACTTGTTTGCCAGCTGTTAGGAAGCAACTCTGAGCCTTGATTTCACCATCTGACAAATGGGAGTGGTAATGGCGCCCTACCTCCTAGGAGGTGAGCCAGAATGAAATGCAGGAGCTTGCTCTCCATGATGCCCAACACATAAGAAGTCCTTCATACGTGCTCAGTCTCTTCAAGATTTGTATTTCCAGCAGCGTGTTGGCGCTCTGAAAACCATCGGTAGTTGTGAGAAGAAAGTACATGAGGAATTGAGAAGAAAGTTATGAGAAGAAAGTATTTCAGTTTCATGAAACCGAGCTCCTCTAAGATGACATTGTTATTTATCCATTCATTATTTAATGCATTCAGTTCTGGGGCGCCTGAGTGGTCAATTGGTTGGGCATCTGCCTTCGCCTCGGGTCACGATCCTGGGATCCTGGGATCTCGTCCCTCCTCATCCGGCTCCCTGATCGGTGGGGAGTCTGCTTCTCCCTCTGCCCCTCCCTCCACTCATGCTTGCTTGTGCTGTCTCTCACAAAAATAAATAAAATCTTCAAAAACAGAAACAAAAACATTCCGTTCTACTAGGATCTCACCAGGTGCAGCAAATAACGTTATTTTTACCTCCAAGCAGAGACAAGTCCTGGGTTAAATTGGCTTGGGAATGTATGTGCACTTTGCAGCCAGAATTTGATGAGGGTCCTGAAATAGTTTGTTGAAATCTTAAAATAGTCTCATTTCTCAGCTAGAGCAGCCTGCCAGATATGGCCCAAAGGGCAGACCGTGGGGTGAGTGGTTGGGCAGATATTTGCCTGGTCTCTTACAACATACGGGACTGCTGTCTCCTGTTTGGGCATTTCAGAAAACATTGGAATTGCTTTAGATGTCTTACCATGCTAATTAAATAAAATATGACTAATTAAATGTCATAAAGCATGATGTAAACTTGTTAATGTCAGGGGAGATCTTTAAAAACAACCATCAAGATAGGCAGATTTGTCACATGTCAACATTTTTTGTTAATTTTCGGTGGTAAATAAGTAAATTTTATTTAAGAAATGTGAAAACTGACGATGTGATTAGGGCACCCTATATTTTCTGCCTGATTAGACTGTGGCTCATGGGGGGGGGGTTGCTGGAGAGTCTCTTCTGAATAGTTAACTACCCATTTTTTCAATTAAACATAATGTTATGTTAACATCCTTAAAGAGGTAAATGATGGCACAGTAAATTCAATTAGAATACATACTTACAACTGGATTCTCCTGCAATTTTCAAAAAGCTGATTGCATTTTATATCTTCCCTGCTATTGTCAGAGCGGCTTGAGCACGAGTTGCTTGTACCACCCCCTCACCACACCCCCAACCCCCGCCCGCCCGGTGTCTGTGCCTTTTCGTGGTGACCTTTGCTGGAAGAGCGGCTGCAGACATCACAAACTCTCACATCAATTTGCCACAATTGGATGTGGCATCTTGCAGCTAATTTGATTTGGGAAGAAATGCACCTGGCTCTGTTTTTTCCCTATAGAATGTAGAGGGAGTTCTGAGTCCTCACAGATGCCATCTATCCGAGGAGCCCATGTGGTTTTCAAGGTCTAAGCAGTTTGTCTTCATCTCCCCAAATACAACCCGTTACAAAGGAAAAGGGCTGAATTATTTAATGCAAGAGCAAATTAGATTGGTGTCAGGGAGGAAGAACGAGAAAAAAAAGTGAACTGAAAAATACAACTGTTGATAGTACGTCCAGTCTTTTTTCCTTAAAAGAGAAGCAAGCCCTTTTAACTTGGTGACTTCTCTTTGTTTTTATCACATCAACGAAACACAGTTTCTCCCCTATATCAGAATTCGAAACAAATGCCAACCTGTCTAATTTGTGCAGTTTGAAAGACATACAAACATAAAATGTAGTGGGTTTTTTTTTTTGTTTTGTTTTGTTTTTTTTTTTTTACTCAGTTTGAAACTGATTTGAGGTTGTGGAAAATGGATAAAATGGTAATGTGCTTAATCTATTATTGATGAATTTAAATAGATCAAAGGGCTGCTTGTTGAAGGAAAAATACGTCTCTTTTATTCAGTGACCCATATTTTATCTCAATTATACTCCAGATATTGAAAAACAAAATAACCAACAACAACAACAACAACAACAACAACAACAAAACCTGCCTTGTAAATATGATTTACATTGAATAGGTGAGGATGATTTGAAAGTACAAGGGAGAAAAAGGATACTGAGTATTTGCCCCAGAGACACATTGGATTTAATTTGCATGGGGAGAGTGGTTTCCTGGAGAGGTAAATAAATGTTTATTGTATAGAATTCTCCAAGGGCGGCTCACATCTTATCCCTGTCATATTCCCCTAAGACTTAGGTATAACATGGCTTATGTACAATAAAGTGGGGGTATTCTTTGGAAAAATAAATCTGTCATTTTTTTTAAGTAATCTCTACCCCCAATGTGGGGCTCGAATTCATGACCCTGAGATCAAGAGTCCCATACTTCCCTGACTGAGACAGCCAGGCACCCGTAAATCTGTTATATTTTTAAGAGTGAGTGACACTGGGTCAAAGATTGAACTGAGGCAGTTTTACTCGTACCTCTGTGTTAATGGTCCAATTCCATATGATTCACTTATATGTTTGAAGTAAAGATGGGGTGGGAAAGTGAATGATTCTTATCAGGGGAAGGAAGGGGGCTGTGGGAAACTCTAAGCAACAAGGGGACAGGGACCATTCTGATGTTGCTGCCCTCCCCCCATTCCTGAAGCCAAGTCTGTAGTTGATGCTCAATTAATATTTATTGAATGAGTTCCTGAAGCTTTGTAACTTCAACGGTTTCCTTTTGTGTAGATAGATCTAACCTAAATATGTCTATGAATAGCAGTCTGACCAGATAACTGTGTGCATCCTGGATTACCTGGTGATTTTTATTTTGAAGATGCAGAGTATATGATCATTATCATCACAATTCCCCTGTATACTTTTGCTTCTGTTTCCCCTGCATCTTAAAGATGGAAGGTTTTATGGGAACGTTCATGGTTGTAGAGACAAAGATCAACTCAATTTCCGCTACTGAGAGTGCGAGATTATGTCATCTTCAACAAAAGGCAGAGGTAAGGAAGAATTCAGAGCCAAGGAGCAGGAAGCAAAATCAAAACAAATTTCTAGAACTCTCTGCATCCCACAATTACATCTCCAATGGTCCTTCCAGTGCATCTTCATTCTTTTCTCTGAACTTGTGATCTTCAGATCATTAGGCAGTTCCGTTTTTAAAACCAGGAAGATACTTTAACACAAACCTAATCATTTTGTATAATATTCCATTTGGGTTTGTAGGAGCCATAACTCATCTCCATGAGACCAGTGACCTGAAGAAGGAAATATTTCAAGAGATTTCTTTAACTCTTCAGGACTTACCACAGAGTAGGGACTAGTAAATATTTGAATGAATTAATTTATATAATCAATTACCAATTGATTATATATAATATATGTTATATTGATTATATATATAATCAATAATCAATAATCAATTAATGAATACAGAAACTAGCTTTTATGAGTCAGGACAGGTTGGCTTCTTACAGCAGAGGTCAAATGAGCAAAATTACAGTGACTTACCTAAGAAAAAGTTGATTTCACACTCATGTTAAAGAATTCTGGAGTCAAACAGTTCTATGCTGTCTTCAGAGATTCAGAGACACAAGCTCCTGTCTCTGCAGCTATTCTCACAATATGGCGTCCACCATCTTGATTTAAGATGGCTGCTGGAGTTGCCGCCATCACCTCAAGTTGAAGGTTAGAATATAGGAAGACAGAAGGACAAAAAGCCCTACAAGCTGAGGCAGATACTCTTCAGCAGCTTGGAAGCCCCCACAACAATTCCACTTATCTCACCATCTAGAATGTAGTTATAAAGCCATACCTAGCTGTAAGAGAGATTTGGAAATGTGGTCTTTTGTCCAAGCCTGAAATTCAAGCTCTAGTACTAAGGAAGAGAAGGCAAGTGGATATTGGGTTACGAAAGAATGATATCCACTACATTAACATATACTCTGCAATGGAGTTTGTAAAAAAAAAAAAGAATTGATTCCTCCATCTGGCCTAATTATTCATTTTCTCCACATATCTGTCAGGGGGTAGAAGAGGAAAAGGCAAATGGTTTCTTTAAGCATAATGTCAAAGGCATTGAATAATAATAATACAGTCTTGCTCTGTGCTAAATATTTTGCCTATATTCATTCATTTAATTTTTACAACATATATACAATTTTTACAGAAGTTTCTAAATATTTTGTACTAAATATTTTATTCTAAATATTTTGTTCTAAATATTTTGCCTATATTCATTCATTTAATTTTTACAACATATATATAATTTTTACAGAAGTCCTCTTATTATGTTACATGATAAGGCTTACATGATAAGAGTCATGTTACACATAAGACTTTAAGACACAGAAAGGTTAAATGACTTACCACTTGCCCAGGGTCAACATATGTGACAGAGCCAGAATCAAACTAAGGCTGTCTGACTCTTAATTTACTCATCAAAAGTTTCCAAATAAAGACTGAACAAGCTAACATAAAGTTAGAGAGAAATACTTAGATTTTCACAAATGCAACATCTTTTTTTTTTTTTTTTTCTGGAGAGAGAGAGAGAGCATGCATGCAAGCGGTGGGGGGAAGAGGAGAGGGAGAGACAGAATTTTTTTTTTAATTTTTTAATTTTTTATAAACATATAATGTATTATTAGCTCCAGGGGCACAGGTCTGTGAATTGCCAGGTTTACACACTTCACAGCACACATACCCTCCCCAATGTCCACAACCCCACCACCCTCTTCCTACCCCCTTCCCCCCATCCCCCCTCAGTTTGTTTTGTGACATTAAGAGTCTCTTATGGTTTGTCTCTCTCCTGATCCCATCTTGTTTCATTTATTCTTTTCCTACCCCCCAAGCCCCCTGCATTGCTTGAGGAAGTGGAGACTTCCTCATATCAGGGCAATCATATCATAGTTGTCTTTCTCCGATTGACTTATTTCGCTAAGCAAAATACCTTCTAGTTCCATCCACGTCGTCGCAAATGGCAAGATTTCATTTCTTTTGATGGCTGCATAGTATTCCATTGTACATATATACCACATCTTCTTTATCCATTCATCTGTTGATGGACATCTAGGTCTTTCCATAGTTTGGCTATTGTGGACATTGCTGCTATAAACATTTGGGTGCACATGCCCCTTCAGATCACTACGTTTGTATCTTTAGGGTAAATACCCAGTAGTGCAATTGCTGGGTCGTAAGGTAGCTCTATTTTCAACTTTTTGAGGAACCTCCATGCTGTTTAAAACCACAATGAGATACCACCTCACACCAGTCAGAATGGCTAAAATTAACAAGTCAGGAGAGACAGAATCTTAAGCATGCTTCACGGCCAGCACAGAGGTCTATGTGGGGCTGGATTTCATGACCCTGAGATCATGACCTGAGTCAAAAATCAAGAGTTGGATGCTTGACCGACTGAGCCACCCAGATTCTCCCACGAAACACAATATCTTAATCAAAATATGGGATGACATAAAACTCAAGAATTAAACTCCCATCCTCTCCTCTTACCATTTTGTTAACATTTCCTTAAAGCTCCTAAAATGCTATTTTTTTCACTTCATGTTTTCATTTGTGGTAGATGGTTCAAAGGAATAAACATTAGAAAAACTTAAAATACACTTTTTGGGTGAAATAACTCAAACTTTATTCTCCCCCTGGTTTTAACCATTAATTCTCAGAACATACACATGAGTCTCAAAGCTAAATATTTTGAACCTTGAAAACATGCTATGTGAAAGAAGGCAGACACAAAAACATGCCGTCTGAGTCCATCTATAGGAATTGTCCAGAATAGGTAAATCTATAGGGACAGAAAGTTCAGCTGGGGGTGGGAGGAAGGGAAGGTGATGGACTGCTAATGGGAATGAAGTTCCTTTTGGGGGTCAGGAATATATTCTAAAATTAGATTGTAGTGGTGACAGGACAACTCTGTGAATCTACTAAAAACCACTGAATCGCATACTTTAAATGGGTGAATTTTATGTATGTGAACAACATCTCAAGAAAACTTTTTAAAAAGAAGAACAAGCTAAGTATTTAATGGTTAGTGTATGTCCAAAGGACCATGTTAATGGCTCTACAGCTGCGTGGGCTACAACACTTGTGGTTACGTCCCCCCTTTCTCCCTCCTTTCGGTTCGGATCCTCCCTCCAGGCAAGCTGGCAGACCCACTGTCCCCTGAACACAACTGCAGGGTGTTGGTTTGTTTGTTTTTAGCTTGTTCTTTTGTTGACTTTTCTACCACCCTGAATTGCCCTCCCCAACTGCTCCCTGTCTGTCCCAGGCCAGCTCACATCCCACCACAAGACTGTTCACTCACAAAGTTAGTCCTCTTTCAGTGTTCCCAATGTCAGTGGATGCCACTCTCATCCAGTTAGTTAGTCCCCTGTCTTCTCTCCTCTTATTCTCTGCATAGAGCACTGTTAACATAAATTTCAAATGTGCCTTGAATCCATTCCCTCTCTCCATCTCTATTTCCATCACCTTTCTTAAGTTACTACAGTAAGCATTCTAAACTGATCTTCCCACTTACATTCTGCTTCTTGGGCTCTTTAGTAATCTATTTTTTTTCACTTTCTAAACTCGAATTTGGGCTGCTGCAAAATACATTTCTGCTTCCTGGTGACTATAAACTACAGCTGTTCTTACTAGGTTCTACCAATAGGGGGCCCTAAAGAGGAACTAAAGAGGCAGAAGATGAGAAGTGAATCAAAGGCTCAGTAAAAAGGAAAGACTACCTAAGATAGAATAGTGTACCCACTGACTGTGTTCCATGGGGAGGCCCAGAGGACGCCTCTTTACTAAAGCAATCACCAATGGAGCAGTTAACAGAGACCAACGTTATTGAGATGGCTGTCCTCTATAGAAGACATCAACAAACTTTTTTAAATAAAGGGCTTGAGAATAAATACATTGTGCTTTACAAACCATATGGTCTCGGCCACAACTGCTCGATTCTGTTGTTGTAGCACAAAAATCACCATAGACAAAATGTAAATGAATGAACATGGCTGTGTGTTCCAAAAAAAACTTTATTTACAAAATAGGCAATAGGCTGGATCTGGCACATGGGCAGTAGTTTGCCGATTTCTGAGCTAGGTGATGACCGATAGTAGACCATGTTGTTATAGAACTGAGCTCATCAATAGCATTGAGGGTGACAGAATCCTAAAATAATA
This sequence comes from Mellivora capensis, assembly GCA_004024625.1. Lineage (NCBI taxonomy): Eukaryota > Metazoa > Chordata > Mammalia > Carnivora > Mustelidae > Mellivora > Mellivora capensis. The sequence continues at coordinate 134,575 of PISX010003078.1, forward strand.
AAGGTTAAGTAGTGGAACTTAAAAATCAGAAGCAAAATGAGTGCAATTATCATAATGGGCAGAGAGGTTAAATTGGCAGCAAAGAGACCTGATCTCAGAGAGGTATAAAGATGGTTGATAGAACACAGAACACCTAGGGGCAAGGTAGATGGGTAGCCCACAAGGGTTTTACTCAATTTATTAAAAAAAAAAAAAATCAAAGATGAATAATCAGGAGCCTAAAGTTAGCTGACCCACAATTTAGTCATGATCCCCTGTATGATTTTGAACATCTGAGTTCTCACATCCAGAATTCATTGACTAAAGTTCCATGAGAAAAGACATAAGTTCCATGAGAAAAGGTCTGGCTATGGAATATACAGTAAACATTCAATAATGATTCGTTTGGTCCTTAACTGAAGGGACCTATGACCATTGACTCATGTAACCATATATTGAGCAAAGATAAAAATCAAGATTCTCGAGGACTGTTTGACAAAAGGTTCAGATTTTGTGGACGATACCTAAGGATCTGAAACATTGTCAGAAGTGCCCTGTTAAGAGTGGGAGCATATGAGAACCAAGTAAGTTAGGCCTAGGTTTGGTTCCTTAGTCCAAAGAGTCCAAAGGCTCATCTGATGATCATTTCCCCAGTCCCCAAATGTATACATGCAATGGACATACTTGCTAATTGACAGAGTTCTACAGGGGTTACTTGGCCAGTTGTATAAGAGTGGTCACAGTGAAGGAAGACACATGGAGGTCTCTGAAACTTGCTCACCCAACCAAAATAAAGCATCAGAACAATTTCACATCCCAGGAAGAATGGTAGAGATTAGTGATACCTTCAGACCTACCAGTCTGGTCCCTACAAAAACCAGATGGATCCTGGAAGACATCAGTGGACAACTGCAAACTCGATCAATTAACAAAATGCAAAATCAACACATTACAGCTATTGTGCCAAATGTGGTATCCTTGGTGTAGTAGCTTTGTGAATGGATTCTTTCCATCCATAAAGGAAGAGGGATCAAAACCTATTTACATATACAAAGGACAGATAAGTGTATATTTTTACAGACCCGTCCCCAGCTATATTCCCTCTTCTGCGCTGTGTTGTAATATATTCCGAAGGGATCTGGACAACCTTTAAATACCACAAAGCATCAGATTGGTCCATTATATCAATGGCATGATGCTCATCAGACTGGATAAACAGGAAGTAGCAGGTGTTGTGGAGGCTTTCATAAGACCCATGCATTCCAGAGAGTTAAAGATAAACCCTGTGAAGATTCAGAAGCCTAACACATTAACAAATTTTATAAGAGTCCAGTAATCCAGGACATATGGGTACATATTTTCTAAAGTGTACTTCTTTTATCTCCACCTCTGGGAAGAAAATCTCATGCCTTTGGGTGTTCTAGAAGAAGTATATTCTAAATGTTTGAGTATTATCCCAATTAGCTGACCAGGTTACATGGAAGGCTGCCAACTTTGGTAGAGTCCAGAGAAGGACAGGGCTCTGAACCAGGCCTAGGCCCTCGTAGGAAGCTCATAACCCAGCAGGCCATATGCTAGAGCTATCTGTGTTGAGAGACAATTTCCCATGGATTTTTTGTATTTCTGCATGTTTTGTGAATGAGGCGCTATCTGCCCTTTGTTCTGGACTACTTTTTTCGAAGTTGTTTGTATAATGAACAGCCTTGGAAGATAAAGATAATACTTCCCTCTGGAGGAAAGAGCAGGCATGCCTCCTGCACATTATAAAATATTTGGGTTCCCTAAACACAAGCTCCCTCTTCTGTAACAAGCCACTGCAGATATAGGTGTGCTGAGACACTTTTATGGGAATTGGGATTCAGAGAATCAGTTAAAAAATGCTGATATTCTGGCTAGTGCTATAGCTGAGAGTAATAAACTACTCTTCATCTCTGACACAGCAGCCTCATGTCTTCTTCCAGTGTCAATAAAACTGTGGCAGGGACGCCTGGGTGGCTCAGTTGGTTGAGCGGCTGCCTTTGGCTCAGGTCATGATCCCAGCGCCCTGGGATCGAGTCCCACATCAGGCTCCTTGCTCAGCAAGGAGCCTGCTTCTCCCTCTGCCTCTGCCTACCACTCTGCCTGTGCTCGCTCTCTCTCTCTCTAACAAATAAATAAATAAAATCTTAAAAATAAAATAAAACTGTGGCAGACTCACTTATTAGCTTGCAAGTAGGGTAAAGTTTCAGACCCTTCAGAGTTCTTGAAACTGTGATGGGAAGAGACAACAGTATGCAGTTTACAGCAAACCCTGATAGAAGAGTCATAACATAGACCCCTAGGGTCCTGGACAGACAGCAAAAGAGATATATTCTAAGGACTCGACTCACATGATTGTGGGGGCTGTCAACCTGAAATCTATAGGGAAAGCTAGAAATTCAGGTGAGCTTTGATATTATAGAGGTCAAATTTCCAGCAGGCAGAAAACTCAGGCAGGGTTTTTCTGTTGCAATCTTAAGAAAAACTCCTTCTTCTTCAGGAAACTTTGGTCTTGCTCTTAAGGTCTTCAACCAAGGTCTTCACATTATTGGATCATAATCTGTTATGCTGAAAGCATACTGATTTAAATGTTACCTCATGCAAAAAAGAGCATCACAGCTACATTTAGCCTGGTGTTTGACCGAACAACTGGGTACCATAGACTAACCAGGTCAACACAAAATTACTTGTCGCATCATCCAACGTGTAGGGAAGTAATGGCTGGGGCCTCTGTTGCCACTGCCCCTTGGTCCAGCTTCTCCCTTGCGCATTCCTGCTTCCCTCACTTTCTCACTAATGTTGTTCCCAAGAGCACCCCCCCATAAACCACCTGTACATGCAATTCCTTCTAGACTCTGTTTTCTCAGAATCCTGAAATAAGACAGAGATACCATAATGAACAAAACATGCTACTCAGAATAATTACCAAGCCTAAGTTAGCAGCTAACTCCCAAAGGTTTTGTCATTACTTTTTAAAAATATTTGAAATCACATAGTCCATTACCTTTGAGAGAAATGAGCCTGTCTTACTATGTGTTGAAAAAGCCATTTGACTCAAAGAATAAAGTAACTAATTGATTCAACAGAAAGAAAATAATGGTTAAAAAACAACAACAACAACACACACACAACAACAAAAAAAACCTCTCTTAATTGTTTTTCTTTGTGCACTTTTATGTCTAAAGAGGAACTGCTCAGAGTTTTAGAGCTCCAAGCCCTTGATCTGTTACTCTTATCCATGCACATGTTTAGGGAGTGTGTGCCCACAGACATTCAGCAGATGGTCTCAGGCTGGACATCTGGAAGCCTCATCAGATTATGGGGCACAAATTTGTGATAATAGATTTAATTCAGTTTTTGCTTAACATTTTTTTGGCTGGTTTAAAGACCCTGGGGTCACTATGTAACTTGGCAAGAGTTTTACAAAAATTTTTCCGAATTTACCATCAATGGGCTGATCTTACACAATATTTTGTTTGTGCAACTCAGACCAGCTGGGTAAAAGCTAATGAAAGGAATGCAATTATAGGGGGGTGGGAGGTACATGTAAGCCTTATTAATGCATTAGTCATTCTCTGTGTACCCCTGACCATCCACATGTGCTGCTGCATAATTAGTATAAGATAACCTTGGGGGAGCATGGCCATCTTCCTTTATTTTCTGATTCGAGACTCTAGAATGTGTGCTTCATTTTGACAATTAAGGGGCAACACAGCAATAATTGTAACCACATAATTTTGTATTATTATTAGGAATAGTCTGCTGTAAACCTTAAGAACAAATAATGTAAATGAAGCCAAGTTTCATCCTAATACAACACTTATGTAAGCTTAAAAAAGCTTTCTCTTCGCATCACCAAAAATAGTATAAATCAAATATTTGTAGAGAAGAGACTATGCATTTTTCATGTTCCTTTCATAGCATCTAGCACCCAGTTTTCACTCAAAAAGTATTTTAAATGAATGGATGGATGGATTTCTTTTTCTTATTTATTTAAAGCTAAGATGAGAATAAACCAAGAAGAAAAAGACTAACAACTCCCCAAGAAAGTCACCAAAGAATCTAAAAATGTCATTAGCAGGAAAAGAAATGTCAATAGCCATTAAACATAGAAAGAGGGTCAACCTCAGTATTAATTAGGGACGTCAGATTAAACAACAATGAGAAACCATGCCATGCCCTTCAGATCAGCAAAAATTTAAAGAATGACCGACCATCGCAAAGATTTGTGAGAATACTCACACCTTCAGGGTGGAACCATAGACTGGTAAGACCACGTGGAAGAGCCATTGGCTATAGCAAGTTAGGCTGAAGATGCACTGAGCCCGTGACCCAGCAATCCCACTTGTGGGTTTACCCCCTAGAAAGGTTACCAGTTCACCAATGTTCATTGCAGCATTGTTGGAAACAGCAAAAACAGAAACAAAATTGCAAACAACCTAAGTAAGAGTCCTTCAATGGAAGAAAGGATAAATACATTGTGGTATATTCATACACTGGACTATTATACAGCCGCCAAAAGGAATAAATCACAATGACATCTGACAAAAGGGATAAATCTCAGAAACAAAAACCAAAAAAGAAAAGCAAATTGAAGAAATTTAGAAAAAGTACCCCTCAAAAAAGTTGAGAAAAAACTCGGGAAAAATTTTGAATGTTTACAGATGCAAAATATGTAGAAAAATTACTACACATAACATGGGAATGATAACCATTGAAATCAGTAGGGTAGCTACCACTAACGAGGAAGGTGGGGAAGTAGAATTGAGTGGGGGTTCAAAGATAACTTCAGTTGTATATAATACTTATACTGGGGTGTGGATCTGAAGAAAATAAGGCAATATGGAAGACTGGTGCTCTTTCCATAATTTTCTGTTTCTTTCAAGTATGTTTAAAATATATAATGAAGGTGCCTCATTAATGCAGTAAGTAGCATGTCAGTTGCATAAAATATATAAGGAATTTTTTAAAAAAACAGTATTTAAAATAAAACAATCAAGTTTATTTGAAATCTGAGATTAAAGATCAGCTTTCTTGAACTCCATAAATTCAATAACGTGAGGGAAGCCATGAGCTAACTCTAACACCAGCCCAGCAAACAATTCTCCCAGCCTTCTCTCCAGATTTCCAATGAAAAATCACCAAAGACAGCATGATTTGTCTAGAAGCGCTGAGCTCATCTTCTCCCTGAGAGTGTGCTAAATTTCCTTTCATTTCAGTGCTTACACAAATAAAAAGAATTGAAGCTGTCTTTTCAACAGGCCTAGTTGGAAAAGTCTACATGAGTAGAAATCCCAACACCTACCAAGCTTTTGTTTTTAATTCTGTCACATAATGTAAATATTTTTACTTGGAATTATACAAACACACACACACACACACACACACACACACACCTCTGTACCCCCACCCCAAGGCCTGGAGTGAACGTGACCTGATCCAGACTTCTTTTATTTCTCAAAACACAAAACCAACCCAAATCTCAAAGCCTCCCCTAATAATTACATGGTCTTTGTAGGAAATTCAAAAAGTGCTGAAAAGCGCTTTCCAAATTAAAAATCACTTGTAATCTCAAGACTCAGAAATAACCACCTTTAACATAGCCACAATGCTGTTTGCCAAGGTTTGTCTATGCATATAAATACTTACACCATTGAAATTATACTGTGTCTACTGTTCTGCATTTCTCTCACTCAACAACATACTCCATTTCATGATTTATCTGGAGCACCATTTTTATGGTTCACATAGCATTCCCTTGTGGAATGTTCCACAACTTAAAGAATCTCCCATTGCCGGGCATTTACACATCACCAGATTGACGTTCCTGAAAGCCTGACCAATTTAAGTCCCTCTCAGCCCTAGCAGCAGTCTGAGGACGACATCCCTTTCCCTGTTCCCTTCACAACAATACTGACCAACTGCTTTTTCTTTCTCCCCAGAGAGGTAACAGGAGACTCTCATTATAAGTCATGAGCTTGGAGAGAGGGATTTACTTAGTTAACAACACTTTTAAATTGTGTATCTAAAGTACTGTTTAATTACCAGAGAATTTTATGTGGTTTTTTTTTTTTTTTCCTATTCAGTACAAGATACTAGAGTCCTTGTTGACACTGGGAAATTCAGAATCGTGTTGATTAACAGGTTCCTCCCACTTTGTAAGCTCCTTGGGGCCAGAAAATATGCCTTATGTATTGTTGTGTCTTCAGCATCTCACACATAAAAGCCTTTCAATAAATGTCTGTTGAAGTTAACAATAAAAGAAGATTAAATCCATGTTCAGCAAACCAATGGTTGGTCATTCTATGGAAATCACTTTATGTGGCAAAGCTGTGATTTTGAAAGGCACAAAAATTGGATGCAACTCTCCTAGTTTAAAAACTTCAGTTCCAGGGCGCCTGGGTGGCTCAGTGGGTTAAAGCGTCTGCCTTGGGCTCAGGTCCTGGTCTCAGGGTCCTGTAATGGAGTACCGCATCGGGCTCTCTGCTCAGTGGGGACCCTGCTTCTTCCTCTCTCTCCCTGCCTGCTTGTGATCTCTCTCTCTGTCAAATAAATAAATAAAATCTTAAACAAACAAACAAAAACAAAAACAAAAACAAAAACAAAAAAAAACTTCATTTCCCCGTGTAATCTCAGCTCTTCCATTTGTTTTAGGACACCGGACCCTGACCATACCAATGCTGGGTAGCAGAGAAATACCAGAGTAAAATAAAAGAAAAATTCTGCCATGAGCAATGGAGACATGCTTTGTCTAGCAGTATAAGTAGCCTAAGGACTAGAGACATTTTGGGTGGCTGCGGGGGAGGGGAACTAGCAACATTGGCAAACGACTCATGCTGTTGCCCTGGGTTTTTGGTCTACACTGAGAATCCTCGCGCCTGCGGTAGTGAGAAAGGACAAATTTCAGCAGCCGTGATAGATTTCGATTGAGAGAGACCCAGATCGTTGGCCTCATATTCTCAGGCTGCAGAGAAGCAGCGAGCAGCTCCCACTCCAAACCCCTGCGAGTCCGCCTTGACCACTTGCCAGACCAAGAATGGCGCTGTGTCTTCCCAGCAACTCACAGACGAACACAATTCCAGGAATTTCTTTTAGGGGAGATTCGTAATAAGCTGCGGAATGCCTATAGAAACAGCCACAATTGGTGTTCTATAGCGAGACATATTTTTAGACTCAACTTTCAACTCTGGGCACACAGAGCGTGGGCTCTGGACATTGTCTTCGCATCCTCTTTCCCAGGATTTCTCGAATTGCCAGAGTGGGGGAGGAGGGGTTATGACCCCTATAGGGTCACAGAGAGGAAACCAGCAAAGCATCCAGTGGAGTTTTTGAAGCTGCTGTTGGGGGGCGGGGGAGATTCGCTTCTGTCAGTGATTCCCACTGAGGCCTTCATTTCCACCCAAACTGTGGGATTCCCCGGTCTCCTCTCCCTCTACCAGTAATGACAGCGGCCCTGGCTTAAAACTTAACCAAGAGCCAGGCACGATTTGGGAGCTTTTCTTTCCAGGGCTTCCTCACATTTTTCATATCATGACTCGCAGAAAATACCATTCTGGCAGCCAGCACACAGGCAAGCTGCTTGCGGCTGGAAGTCATGGGCTGAGGGTCTGGAAGGTCCAGGCCTCCCCCAACTGGCCTGTGGTCTGAAAAATACAATATCATGCCACCCGTATAATCCATTTGTGACATCCCACTGGGAAACTCTGCTTTACAGGGGTTCTCTTATGTGACAAATGCAGTCATGTGGACTCTGAGAATTATCCCTATTTGTGGATGAGGCTCTGGGAGGCTAAGGGCCTTGCCCTTGGTCACATCAACCAGTTAAGAATTCAAACTCAGGTGCTGTAGACTGTATTATTTGTACACAGTTCTTTACTCCTTTCCTACACTTGCAAAGCTTTCTCATAAGAGGGAAAATACTTCTCTATACTGTTAACTTTGCACTTGGACATATGACTTGCTTTAGTCAATAAAATTTGAGTGAATATGCCATATACAAATAGGGGCTCCAGTCTCCCAGAGATATCTGCGCTCCTATGTTTGCTGCAGCGTCACTCACAACAGCCCAGATATGGAAACAATGTAAGTGTCCATCAGTGGATGAATGGATAAAGAAATGTGGGTGTACACACACACACACACACACACACACACATGCACGTACACAGTGGACTATTGCTCAGTCACGAGAAAGAAGAAAATCCTGCCATTTGCAACAACTTGGATGAAACTTGAGGTCATTATGCTAGGTGAGATAAGTCAGCCAGAGAAAGACAGATACTGTATGATCGGACTTACATATGGGATCTTAAAAGGTCAAACTTCCAGTTATCAGATTAACTGATTTGGGCATCTAATATACAGCGGTGACGGCAGCTAACAGTCATGTACTTGAATGTTGCTAAGAGAGTAGAGCTTAAACGGTCTCACCACAAAAAAGAGACGGTAACAGTGGGGTGGGACGGAGATGTTAGCCGATGCTACCGTGCTATGGGGATCATCGTTTTGGAATATACTCATGTGTCAAATCAAAACGTTGTGTACCTTGAACTTATGTAATGTTATGTGTTAATTATATCTCAATGAAGCTAGGAGAAAACACATAGAAGCTCCAAGTGCATTTGCATTATATAGCTTGACCTCTTAAGCACCTGCCATCCGCCCCCATAACATGCCCTAGACAGAAGCATTAGAATGAAAAGACATGAGGGATGCCTGCATGGCTCCATCAGTTAAGCGTCTGCCTTCGGCTCAGGTCATAATCCCAGGGTCCTGGGATCGAGTCCCGCATCGGGCTCCTCGCTCAGCAGGGAAGCCTGCTTCTCCCACTGCCTGCCACTCTGCCTGCTTGTGCTCGCTCTCTCTCTCTCTCTGACAAATAAATAAATAAAATCTTAAAAAAAAAATAGACATGAACAAAATCAAGAAGAGCCTGGCAGAACCAGGCAGAGCTATCACCACCCCATAGATCTGGGAGAAAAAAGCCTGGTTATAAAACATGGACTTGGGAGTTACCGCAACACAAGCTGGCTAATGCAGGAGGTCTGCTCAGATCCTCAATCCAGGGCTTCTCTGTTTGGCCCTATTGCTTGTCGTCCCCAGCTCCATGAGCCCTCCCCATCATCAGCCTATTTCCTGGTATTTTATTTTTCATATCCTTGGTAAAAATAGTAGAACGTCTCTTTTTGTCTTTTTTCCATTTGTGACACGAGGCCTTCAGGAAATCCCAACATGAGGAGCACCTGGGTCCTGGGATCGAGCCCCGCATCTGGCTCTGTGCTCATCAGGGAGCCTGCTTTCCCCCTCTCTCTCTCTGTCTCTCTCTGCCTGCCTCTCTACCTACTTGTGATCTGTCTATCAAATAAATAAATAAAAATCTTTAAAAAAAAAAAAAAGAAAATCCTAACATGAAAGATGAATGATTCCTTGCAAACGAGTAACAATAATAAATGCATATATAAATATAAATACATAACTACACACACACACACATATATATACATATTTTTAAAGCCCATCCACTTACATCACTAGGGTTTCCACACTTACTATTCATGAGATAGGCAGGACACTCTTGACACAAGCTCAGTACTCAATGCTGTTTACAGAATGGAGCAATCAATCAATATTCATTTTGCTTAAAAGAAAACGAAAGACTCAAAGATTGATAATAATAGTGATGTCCAGGTTTGTTTTTTAGCCATGAGACCGTGTCTGTGGTAAATGATGTTATTTAATCCCCATAACTATTCTGAGAGACAGGTCTTCCAGAGACAGCTAGCTGTGCCCCAATTACCATTTCTCCTGACTTCCGTTAGTAATTAGAGAACTGAACTGGAGCTAGGCCCATGGCCACCAGCAAGTACTACATTTCCCATGCTGCTTTGCAGTTGGTTGTGACTATTTGTGACCGTGGTGCTGAGGTTTGGCCAATGGGATTTAAACGACTGCCAGCTCCCGCTCTTGGAAGAGAAGCAGTGGGTGCCTTCCTTTTTTCTTTTCCTCCTTCCTCTGGTTCAAGTGAGACATAATAACAACAACGGAAACTTTGATCATGAGTTCGGAACCCAGCGTACATGAAATTTAACATGAAAAAGGAATAAAATGGTATGTTTTAAGCCACTGTAGTTTGAGCTCTCTCTCTGTGTCTCTGTCACACACACACACACACACACACACGCACACACACACACAGAGCTACCTGTCACGTATCCTAACTAATGCAGTAGGTAGTACCACTTTTTTTGGATGGGGAAATTAAAATTAGGATGGATTAACTTACCTCAAGTCACACAATTATAAGCACTAGAGCCAGGACCCGGATCAAGTTTGGACTCAAGGCCAAGGCCAGGCTCTTGGTCACTGTGCTCACCAGCATCCCTGGGTCAGTTTCTAACCCTGGGGCTCAGTTTTCTCCTACTCCATTGCTAAGGTGTCAACTACAAGTTTTATACCACAGAATGTAGAATTCTCTCACCCATTAGGAAGGAAACCTTCTTCAGATCGACCAAAGACGGAT